>CM070509.1:20775100-20969860 GCA_036346375.1 Guadua angustifolia
GCCGACGACGCTCGATGTTACGACCTATTTGGTCGCTAAAGCACGCTTTGCATACATCGCTCGTATGTAGCACCCGCGTTCTTCAGACCAAACGGCATTGTTACGTAACAAAATGAGCCGAACGAAGTGATGAAAGAGGTTGTGAGCTGGTCGAACTCTTTCATTGCTATCTGGTGATAGCCCGAGTAGGCGCCCGTAGCGATGTGGACTCGCACTCAAGTGGAGTCGACGACTTGGTCAATGCGAGGCAATGGAAAAGGGTCCTTGGGACATGCCTTGTTCAGGCCCGTGTAATCAACACACATTCTCCATTGCCCGGATTTCTTTTTTACAAGCACAGGGTTGGCTAGCCACTCGGGGTGGCATACCTCTTTTATAAACCCTGCGGCCAGAAGCTTGGCGATCTCCTCCTATGACCTTGCGCTTCTCCTCGTCGAAGCGGGCGAAGCGGCTGGATGACCGCCTTGAGCCGGCCTGATGTTCAAGGAGTGCTCGGCGACCTCCCTCAGATGCCTAGCATGCCGGAGGGCTTCCATGCGAAGACATCCCTTGGCGAGGAAGTCGACGAGCGCCTTCCTATTTGGCGCAGGCGGGTTCGACGCCAGACGGTCTTGGCCGTCTTCGGATCAATCGCGACCTTCTTCAGATCTCTGCGGACTTGAAGGATCCCGCCCCGACTTGCCGGAGTCGGGGCGGACTCAGAGGTTTCTCCGGAGGCTCTCGAGCTCGACGGACGCAATGAGTGTCGACGCCACCGCAATCTGCGCGGCCAAGAATTGTAGGCGAGCTGAAAGGATGCGGCCACGGTGATAACTCCCCGCGGCCCTGACATCTTCAACTTAAGGTAGGTGTAGTTGGGGACCGCCATGAACTTGGCGAGCATGGCCTTCCTATGATGGCGTGGTAGGAGCTGTGGAACCCCACAACCTCGAAGACCGTGGTCTCTGCGGAAGTTGTCCTGCTCCTCAAGGTGACGGGCAGTCGACCGCCTAAGTGGGTAGGCTCATATTCGACGACGCCGTGGAAGGGCGCCTTGCTTGGTCGGAGACGCGAGTGAGGGATCCCCATGGCGTCGAAAGTATAACATACAGGATGTTGAGGCTACTGCCGCCGTCCATAAGCACCTTAAACAGCGCTTGTCCCCACAACAGGGCCACGACTCAGGATATCTCCCGGGTGCGGACGGGTCGGGTGGTCGGCCCGATCGAACGTAATCGGCGACCGACCACCGGAGGTACCAGGCGTGGCGTATGCTGCGTGGACCTCTTGAAGGCAAGCTTCGCCGCCGCCGTGTCGGCGTAGCTTGTCGGCCCGCCAAGATCATGAGGCAAATTGCCGGGTTCAGTGGAACTCAGCGTCCTCCCCTTGTCCCCGAGATCGTGCCGTCCCGCTTTTTCCTTTGCTTCGCGGGGGCTCCAAAATGAAGAGCTTCAGGTCTCGTAGTCCCCGTGATTTGTGCTCGACGGTACCGTGATGCGGACACGGGCCGTCCGTCACCGCTCAAGTGTTCGCTACGCCTCACGCCATGCTCGCCGCTAGCAGGTGGTCGTGGCCGTGACCACGTGGCCTTCATGGCCCTACTTCTTCCGCCTCGCTTGTCTGAGCGGCTGAAGGGCGCCGACCCTCCCGACTCGCGCTTGGCCTTCCCTTTGTCAAAGATGGCCCCCACGGCCTCACCGAGGCGTGGTTGGTGGCGATGTCCAGGAGCTCTTTGGTGGTTCGGGGCTTGGCGCAGCCCAGCTTGTGGACCAAGGCTTTGTAGGTGGTGCCATAGATGAACTCCCCGACGACATCGGCGTCGCATATATCGGGGAGCTCATTGCATTGCTGGGAGAAGCGCCGAATGTAGTCCCGAGCGCCCCCCGTCATTGCTGCTTGACCTTTCGTCTCAGAGTTTGTGGCGCTTTGTAGGTGCCCCGAAGGCCGACGAAGAGATTCTTCAGGTCAGCCCAACTCCTGATGGTGTTTGCAGGCAGATACTCAAGCCAGGCTCGAGCTAAGTCTGCGAGATAAATGGGGAGGTACTGAATGATAAAGAGATCATCAAGAGCTCTCCGGCAAGACGCAGCCGGTAATCTTCTAGCTAGACACTGGGGTTTGTCGCCCCAGTGTACTTGGCGATGTTGACGGGCGCACGGAATCGGGCAGGGAAATCTGCGTGGAGGATCTCCTAGTCAAACGCCCGAGGCCCGGGCCGCTTGGGGTCAGCAGCCCGCAATACCGTCATTGCCGACGGTCCGCGATCGGGCCGCCATCGATCATCCTTCTACGCCCGATGGTGTCGCGGACGTCGCGATCGCTTCTCAGCGCCGGTGCACCGGAGTGCGCGAGGCTGGGGCCGCCAAGGAGCGACGCCGCTTTCTTTGGACCTCGGCGGTCCCGCGGAGTGGCACGACTTGGTGGCTTGAGGAGGCCCCGAGTGATGGGAGCTTAAGCTTGGGCGTACAGACGGCCAGACACTCCACCAACCCCGGAGGTTCTGTATTTGAGCTTAGCCTCCGGGTCCTCCGGCCGAATGCCGCCAAGCAAGATTACCGCCGCGGTGACATTTGGTGGCGTGGGGAAGAACGGAGACCGCCGGATTCTCGCCGATTGACGTTGAACTCACAAGGCCAGTACGAGATGAGGGCTCAGTCGGGCGCCGCCTGTGTCGGTTCAAGTTCGCCCACCGGGCCTTTTGAGCTCCAGCTGTTTCAAGGCCTTTGTTGAGCTCGTGGCGAAGCTCGAGGTTCTCCCGTCGCCGCGCGGCTACAGGCCGGCGGCGCGTTGTCGGGTCACGGAGTTCCGACCAAGTCGCTGTTTCGCCATGTTGCACTCGTGAGAGCGCAACACGTTGGGAATACGTTCCGCGTTGAAACTAGAGTCGCTGCTGGAGGAGACCTCCAACAGTTCGTGGACGGAGGCTGGCGCGTAGCTAGCCATCGCTATGAGCCGTGAGCCTATGGGGGGCGATATGGCCATCGACGCAAGCCCTCGGGCATCGCCACTAGGAGTGGCGCAGTGCTGAACGGGTTCCGACGTCGAGGTCCGCGCAGGGGCCCTAAGCCGGAGGTCGCCAAAGACGTCGGCGATGGAGTCTGTGCCTCGAGGAGCTGGGCTCGGGGTGGCGAGGACGAGCACGAGCTCACCCGCCGAGTGGCGATTTAAATCGAGGAGCCGGCGATTCGCCCTTGACGCAGACGCTGCGTGTTGGTGAAGAAAGCCATCAAGGAGGCAAGCGGAATCCGGAGATGATAATGACGACGGAGCCCCTACCGGGCGCGCCTAACCGCTTGTTTCAGATGACCGCAAGTGAATTTGTAGATGTAGGGTCGTGGCGCCCTCTCCTTGAATGGTTTGACACAAGGAATCCAAGATTTATATCGTTCGGCCGAATGTCCCTACGCCCGCCATGTGGTGGCGTTTAGATATAGGTAAAAAGCAGTCGCACGGGTTACAAGCGAGGGCTCAAGACAGCCTTGAGCGCCCGTCCGAGTGAGAGGAGCGAGGGCCTGAGGCTCTCGAGCTAGGATCGCTCACTGAGCGATGATGGACTCGATCGCGAAGTGTGGGTTGGTTATCACCGAGAGAGCTACCTTCCGGAGGGCCCCGCCTTTATATAGGCGGAGGGGCAAAGTTACACGGCGCTTAGAAAAGGGTGAGGGTATGCAAGATCCGGAGTCCTGCTTTGGCCTTAGTGATCGACAGTCCTCGCTTGCCCCACGCCGTCGAAGAGACACAATGGATAGTGTTCTGTTGGAAAGGTGCGTGCTCGCCTCCGGGCTGTCGACGAAACGGTGCGAAGAGACAGTGTTGACTGGCGCGTTGGCCGCCGCTTAGGAAGGACCTCCTATCCCATCATAGCCATCATGTCCGGGCAAAGCGCGCCGCTTGTTGCCGCCAACCGACGTGGCAACGTCGCTGGGTCGAAACTCGTTGGGGCTCCTGCCTGAGGCCATGTCGGAGCCTGCGGAGGCGCCGGATCCGGTCGTGGTCTGAGCTCTGGAGGCGCGGACTGTGTTTGGTCGAGATCTGGGCGCCGACCCAAAGCCTGGTCGGAGTCTTCTTAGTGGGCTGGATCGAGGCCGGAGAACTTTCGAGACCCGGCAGAGCATTCGGTTGAGGCTGGGCCCAGGATGGCCCATTGGGAATTCCGGCCAATGTTTGGCGATAATCCCATCCGCGAGGGGCGGCGACTTGGGCAGCACTTCCTTCGATGCTCTGTGTTGTCGCCGACCGCGTCGTCATGTCCGAATGGCAGAGAGAAAAGTGATCTTGAAATAGATGTATGCTTTGCTGTGGGGTACCCCTGGCACGAGTATTTGTCACCTTTTGAGTTCAAAACATGCCTTCAGGATTGCAAGGTTCAGCATTTGAATTAGGTCCATCTCCAACAACATCCCTGAATCATCTATAGCCTTCCTGGATGTTCAGTAACCTAAGAATTTGATACAAATGATTCTGCTAGACTTAGGAGATCGGTGGTGTTTGCAATTCACTTGACCAACTTGTGTATGAATCTTGTGTCAACTCTTCACTTACTTTAATATCCGGGCATTCATGCAACAACAACACAAGATCCTTCGATAGGCTTTGAAGCCTACTAGAATCAGAGCTCGCTCGCTTCGATGGATGATTATTCTCGCATCGTTGTCATGAAACATTTGAAATGCATCATCTGCTGAAATTTCTTGCATAGAGTTATGCGATTCTCGCAGCTTTTCCTCTCAAGACTGGCATTGGGCAACAATTTTTCCTTCAAGCTATCAGAAAACTAGCTAGTGCATTGAACAATAGATGAAAATAGAATCAACAAGAATGTTACAAGAGAGTGGCCGTACAAGAAAACTATTCTTGGAATGACAAAGATCCATTTTTACTGGTAACACCACGGACAATGCCCCACTTGTACCAACATGCACAGATTATTGAACCCAACATTGAAGCCCTCTTGGGTAGCTTCCTTCGCCTTCTATTATGCCATCCCTATAGTCTGGTGGTTGAGGGTCTCTTGAGGTCAGGGCAAGGCGCTCGGTCTTGCCGAGAGGAGAGGTGGTGCCATGGCCATGGGGAAGAGAGCGGTGGTGCCTGAGGTGGCAGCGGACCGCTTGGTGAAGAGGAAAGTGGTGGTAGGGCTGAGAAGCGTAGGCGCACGAGAAGTAGGAAGAAGGGGAGGAGCCGGAGGAGGCCGAGGGCTAGCGGAAGTGCGGCTGGCCGGGAACCAGAAGGAGGCGGCGGCTCACTAGAGGGTAGAAAGCACAAGAAGGCAAAGGAGGCGAGAGCATGTGTGAGAGGGAGAAATGGGGATGGTGGCCGGGCGAAGGAAAAATGAAGAAAGGGGGAGAGAGGTGAGGATTAGGTTACGAGAGAGATTAGGGTTCGGCCGGGCCTTTTGAGCCCAAGGAAATGGGCCAGGCCTTTTCTTTGTAGTAACACCCACAGATAGGATCACACTGTTGGTCCATTTAAGTCTGTTTTTATTTCACTTTACAAACGGACAAATTGAGACTATTAATGATGCCTGCAATATATGTGTCATTACTATTAACGAAACTTGTAAAAACACCATAACTTTTAACTCGTACCTTTGATTTTGGTGTTCTTGTGCTTTTCGGAATCATCACACGATGAGCTCTCCGATTATATTCTTTTGTGTACCGATTCTAGTTTGCAAATATGAAATCTAAGCACTTTTGTTAAAATGGCCATAACTTTTGACTCGTAACTCCGATTGGGGCGTTCTTTAGCTCGTTTGAAAGATAACAAAAAGTAGTACCCGAATTTCATAAGTGTGTCAAAAATTAGATGGTCAGATCCTGATGGTTTGTGCGAGTGCGTGCGTGGCGACGGAATTCCAAAAAAACGTCGTTTAGGACCGCCTCTAAAGTTTTGAATATGTTTCGATCATTCTTTTCAATTTTTGCAAATGGAATATTAGTTCCAATTATTTCAAATGCAATATTATTTAATTTAAATTCTTTCAAATTACAAGGCCAAGTCGGACAACAAGGCCACCTCGGATAGGAGGCCCTCTAGATATAGCCTCTCGATAGGCCAGTCTCCATGACGAAAAAGCATATCGTCACAATACAGACATATGTTTGACGTCAGTCCAAGACAAACAACCATTCATTTTCTATAATGATTTGTATTATGGTTTCATGACAAAATTTTATGTTTCGTCACAAAAGTACATGGGGCGATGGTGCCTGATACAATTAATGACAAGCATAAACAAGTCGTCACAAAAAATAGATTTTTCATGATAAAAGTTGACAACGTCATGATGTTTTTGTCACAGATAATCACTTTTCTTGTAGTGAAATCAAGTTTCAACCTCCCATGGCAACCTGCCATCCATCCCAAGTTTTGTTTTGCAAAAGTCTAACCTTTGACTGTAATTTCCGAGCATTGCTCAATACCACGAGCACGACTATCCAAATAGATTTTACACTCTGCAGAGATTATGCGCTTTACCCACACGATACAACCAAACACCATAAAGGCGAGTGATCATAACAAAGCCTTTCCAATGCCCTGCTTTAACCTAGTACTACCCGCTGAGATTTCAACACTGAAGGGTTATAAACACCACAACAGGGACCCCTCTTGCGCCATGTGGGTCTACCTGTGCGAGGACTGTTACCACTACCTGGAACTCACACCACCACTGGCAGTACTAAAGCTAAGATATTGCAAATTAATCAGCTAGGCTGTCCCATATCAGATATGTGGTTGCATGATTGACTCAAGTCAAAGGCTCACAAGGTTAAGTCCTTAGAGTGGCTAGGGCAAGACTTTCACATACCCTCTGCCTTGCTAGCCCACCTTGGCATACTGCCCCTTGCCACGTGCTATCAACAATTCAACCTCGTTGCGTGATGTCCTCTCGCCATAATAACTCAATCTCATCGTATGACCACACATGACATACAAATTTATAACATTGTTCCATATTCCATTAGTCAAGATTAATTACCAATAATTCAAGTACATGTGATGATATGGCATGGCTAAGCAAACTAAAGTGATCTACCATCCCATATTAATTTTATTATTAACCAACTATAGTGAACCAATCTAGAGTGACAATAGATTATGGTATACAAATGACAAGGTAGGGTATAGACCAAAAGGTAGATTAACTAAGTCCCAATTTAATTGAAACAGTTGTACACATAAAATAATATGCAATAAAGTAAAAATAATATAGCGATTTTATAAACATGGGTTCAACATGATCGAAGTACAATTTTCCTTGGCAAAAATCTTGGTCTTGCTCTGGAAAGTGCTCTTGGGTTGATGGATCCTCCTTCAATGCGTCGGACAACTCAACGTCTACCGAATCGAAAGAGAAAAACTAATAAACACCAAAAAATAGAGAGCAAATGAACTCCAAAAATCAAATAAAATTCACCATTAAATATATCTCAATTTTACAAATTTATAAAAATTTGAATCACCTCAATCGGAGCTCGTATGAGGGAGAACGGGCTCGAGGAAAATTCAAAAATTCTAAAAATCAGAAAATTAGAAAATAAAAGAATAAACCGAATTATTTTTATACTGAAAAGTCATGTTTATGATGTCACAATGACATCATGGTGACGTCAACATCGACGATTTTTGATTGAAATATTTTTCAGTGGAAAATTTTGGTTTATGGTGTCAACATGACATCAGCGAAACCCTGGACCAATCCCGATGTGATACGTGTCCTTGGTTCATGTGCCCAGTCCATGAACCTCCTCTGGTTCACTGTGAACCTGGTGCACGGCGTTTCAATTTCCGCATTGCCACGCGTCGGCGTGTCATTGGCTAAACCCTGCGACGCGATCTGATCTACACAATGCAAAACAAATGACTACAAATCTAGATCCACATGGCTAAATCTCGAACGTTCACCTCCAATCTGATGACTCGTGTTATCGGTGTGGTTCACTGTTGATGTGGCGACGTGGCTTGATCTCGTTCGTTGGTTGATGATCCGATGGTCGACGAAGTTTAGTCTTGACGATGGTGGTACAACGATGCTCCTCTATCGGACTTGGAGACGATGATGAGCCCAACAGTGCTATGGCGATGATCCAACGATGTTATCTAGCGAAACAGGTGCGGCTCAGCGTGGTGATCAAAGATCTAGAACCGGTGCGGCGAAGGCGTCTTGACGGCGGTACAATGACGAGAAAACGAGCGGTGACACATCCTGAACTTCGGTGAGCTCGAGCGTGCGAACGACGACATCTCTGTCTACGACTCTTGAGAGAAAAGATGTGCAGGCTGCTGGCAAACCTCAGAGACCTAGCTCCCCCTTAAATACCCTCGACGTTCGAGCTCTACACAGTGCACAAAGTCAACGCGGCGGTGGAGACGTGCTGGCGGCGGACTCCGAGTCCCAATTGGAGAAGATGAACGGGAACCACACGATCTTCAACGAACGGCTAGGATCACTCCTAACGCGGCACGATCGGATCCATCCTTTCCAAACCAACAGATACGATCTAAACTATCCTAATCTAATGCAACTCAATTAGCACCGCTTGATCTTAATCCAACGTCCCATGAGCACTAGGGTTTCCGACTCCATCTTCAAATCAAAGCCGCTCCTTCACGATCCAATGGTCGAGACAACACTAAACAACGTGGCTTGAAAATGGCCGCTCGATTTGAGATCGACGATTACTGCTACGCCTTCCAAGAAACAGGCTGACGGGCCACACAACTCTGGGCCGCGCACAAACACAGTAATGAACTCCGGCCTGTTACTGTTAAATCGATTTTTCCCGCATTTTTCTTTTAAAATAATTACAAAAATTAGTTTAATTAGTTTTAGGCAATAAAAAAATCAGAAAAAAATCCAGAAAAATTCTCATAATACTTTGGAACATTTTGAACTCAAATTCTCACAAGTGTAACTCGATTCCAGTAAGCTTGGTTTGGTAAAGGGTTTTCCAGTTCCTTCTCAGGTTGCAAACATTACTTTGCCTTAAAAATCTGCATGATAGGGAAAAAATGAGTACTATAAAAAAAAAAGTGAAATGCAGATGCCCCCCGTAATCTGTAGTTGATTACTGTAGTGCTGTTTTCTGGAGCAGAAGAAATATGCTACAAGATTGTTATTTCCCATGCTAAAATGACCATTTTTGCAGTTAGCTTACCAAAATGTTAAAAATCCAAAATTATTTCTATGTCCTTGCTTGATGTGTATTTTTACACATCATTGGTCCTTGAAAAACCCGTGCTCCTCACTCTTTACATGACGTTGTCACACATTGTATAGAGATCTGTAGAAAGGATGGTAGTTATATGACAATGCATTGTTCATCCCTGAACTAAACATTCTGTAAGCTACATTTTTATCAGTATATTCTGAGCTTCCTTACCTGTTTCATACATGATGTGAAATGATTGAAGGCAGGATAGATGGTAGAACCATCGTAATTTCAAACATCCTCTTAAGATCTGCTATTTTCAAATGAGAAAAGTGGACACTGTATTTGTCTGAAAACGGAAACATTTGCTACTGTCAGTAACTGAGTAATTTTTCTAGATGAATAACTGAGTATTTTCGATCCATAGCGAACTGTGCCAGTAAAAAGTACAAGACCTGCCGGAGAGAACAATCATACACAAGACAATTCCAGTTTCAGATTCACTGACAAGTGACAATGAACGCTTTACATGCACACGCACGAAAATAAGAAATAATGTAGGCCGTAAGCTTAACAACATTTTTTTTCGAGGAACAAATCACAAACATTCATCCCATTAATCAAACTTTGGGTAAAATTAATACGCGACAACCTCCAGGAACACATCTTCTATTTACTTTTCAAATACAAAACGCATAAGCCATTTGAAAAACCAAGTCTTCGTAATCCAACCAAAAGGCTGCTCAATTATCTCTCTACAGTATAAATCTGAATTATATACAGCACACAGCTACCTAATGAACCTTCAACAAAAGTGAATCACCTTAATGACCAATCAAATTTGTATTGTCTAAAACAGTACTATCAAACACGAAATGCATGCATATCTACAAAGAAGGAAAAAAAAACCTTACCTGCAGCCCCAACAGTGACACTGAACTCAATACAAGGACTCCAATATATGGAGTCATGAGAGTGCCTCCACCGTAAGCCAAAATTATCACAGCCCAATAGCAGACAGAACTAGTACAAAACTAATCCTAGTATGCACACCCGATATGCAAATAGTATGGTGCACCCGATGGCATGGATAATCAAAATCTCACTAAGATGCCTTAACGGAATTAAAGGCCAACAGTAAAAACAACCTACATCGTCTGTATATACAATATAATTCTGAATTACAGGCAGATTATACGGCGAATGGTTCACAAGCAAAAGGCATGAGTTAATCCATTTGATTTTGTTTGCTTCAAGGACCCAAATCTATCCCAGAACATACCCACGTGCCCCCACACAACATGGTTAAACCACAGGCTGACACTAATGTCCATAAAAGCATGGACTGCGTCAGGGTAATTAGACACAACAATTCATAGAGCAAATCAGCAAATGCATAATCTAATCATAGCTATACTTTGATGGACACAATGTTTAACAAAACGAAATTATAATACCAGATCAACCGCATTGCACAGCTAGGATACACTAGCTCACTAAGCACTTGAATGAAATGAAGGCTTCTAAACAAGCTACTAAAACAAACCACACCATCATCGAGCTATCACAAGACAGAAATAATCAAAAAAATAATCACCGTGGAAACACATCCATGGCTAGTAATATCATAACCACCTGCAGGAAAGGGTTAGAGCCAGACCCTCACCACCAATGCACACCTATCGACCAAATAGAATCATTTGCAATTGCTCCCAACCCAATGATCACATCCACAAAAGAGCAACGCAAGAACAAATTAAACCAAGAATATTACGCCATATTCTACTTTAACAGATATCCAAGGAAACGAGAAGGCAAAAATATCATCATCCCAACATGATAGAATATGATACCAATATTAAAAACTCGCATCGCATCAACTCAGTAACAGGCGTTACAACATCCAATAAACTACTACTCAAGGTTTTCAATTTTAAAGATAGACAAGACACATATCTAAAGAAGATGTAACAAACAGCTCAGTTCTTGATAGGTAGGTGTAGATAGGTAAAGCAACTAAGCAAGCGAAGCAGCCACCTTTCCTTAGGCCTTCTGGTTGTAGACGTAGGTGAGGCCGCACTTGCCGCAGTAGTGGCGGTCGAAGTGGTTGGCCATGAAGGTACCGGCGCCGCACTCGCCGTTGGGGCACTCCTTCCTGAGCCTGGTGACCTTGCCGGTGGCGTCGTCAACCTTGTAGAACTGGAGCACGGCGAGCTTCACCTTCTTGTGCTTGTGCTTCTGCTTCTTGGGCTTGGTGTACGTCTTCTTCTTGCGCTTCTTGGCGCCACCCCTGAGGCGGAGCACCAGGTGCAGCGTCGACTCCTTCTGGATGTTGTAGTCGGCGAGGGTGCGGCCATCCTCGAGTTGCTTGCCGGCGAAGATGAGGCGCTGCTGGTCCGGGGGGATGCCCTCTTTGTCCTGGATCTTGGCCTTCACGTTGTCGATGGTGTCCGAGGACTCCACCTCCAGCGTGATGGTCTTGCCCGTCAGGGTCTTCACGAAGATCTGCATCTTGGAGCCGGCCCGGGGGGTCGCCTCCGCGGCTGCGGCGGCGGTGTAGGGTTTGCCTGGGGGCGGCGGGGTGGGGCGTGGGGGTGGAGGCTAGGGTTGCGGACGCGAGAGTGCAGTTGGCCTTTATATAGGGGGATGAGGTGTGTAGGCTGTTGGATCTAGGGGTTTCGGATCGAACGGCTGGATTTCGTGCCAGTTGAGGTGTGTTGGTCTGGAGTTCGGTAGTTTCTCTGTTCGCGTGCAAGAACTAGGATGACCCATGAGCTGATGAGCCATGACTTGATCGGTGTTTCGTTTTCCGCTTTCTTGTGCTAGAAGCGCTCCTGCAAATTTTCTGCTTTAGCTTTCTGCTTCTTGAGCTTCGGTAAAGATGGCCAAATGGCCATACCAAACGGGATGGCTCGAGATCCGATACTGTTGGAACAACTCATGCACGGCCTAGTCCGGCAGTAAACGGGCCGAGCCGGCAACCTGTGTCGTACTTGGGCCAACACCTCGACATAACAGACCGGCACGACATGGCCTAACATGGCACGATCTGCCCTGGTACGATTCGTTTAGCATGTTTATTCGAAAAATAGCCATTTTATAGCCGTTAGAGGGTTTAAAAAATTTAGAAAAATTCAAAAAAATTAAAAAAATCTCAAATTTTTTCCTATAAATAGGGTAGTAGCCCCCCTCATTTCTCCACTAGCAAATTTGCAATCTCTTCTCTTCATTCTCTTTTAAAAATTCTCTTACTTTTGGTAATAATTTGGCAGAATTCAAAATAATTTTGCCAAAAATTCAAAATTCAGCTTCTGACTTCTGTCAAGAAATTAAGGTAAGAATTGTGATTTAATTTTTTTATTATTCTTATTATTTTAAATAATATTAAAGTACTAATAATGTAATTATTTCTTACAAATTTCTCTATGGAGCACTAGGATTTTGCGTCCTTCCTAGCTTTTGATTTCGGGATTTCACCAGAGTAGCTTCTTGCATCCTATCAAGCTAAAAAAGCTGTAGTACCTGTACCATCCTCAAGCTCTACAAGTGCTACTACGTCGGAAAGCACTAACGAAAAAGAACAAGACGCAGTACATCGGGAGTATGGGAAGATTCCAAGCAGATTTTCGAGACATCAGATGAGGTTCAAAGTAGGTATGTTATTTGTAAATATTGTAAGCATAAAATAAATGCAAAATCTTCAGGTGGAACAGGGCACTTGAAGAGACATGCTGAGAGATATAAAAGAAAAGCATGGTGGCTTTGAGACAGACACAGCTGCAGTACAACTCCGACGGTACGGTACGTCATTGGGATTACAATTCTGAGATAGCTCGTGAATCTCTTTGTCATTTAATCGCTTCTCAAGATTTTCCTTTAAAGTTTGGTGAGTCAACGGCATTTGAAAACTGTATTAGGATTGCTCATAATCCTAGATTTTCTATAGTTCTAGACAGATAACAACTAGAGATATGATTAAATACTATAATAATTATCTAGTAAGCTAAAAGAGTAATTTAATGCATGTACTTTTTTCTGTCTTTGGCATCAGAGATATGGAGTGGTTGGGATAAAGAAGATTGCTTTAGTGTAGTTGCTCATTATATAAACAATAATTGGCGATTAGAGAAGAGAATTATAGGATTCAAATTAATTAATGTAGCACACACTAGTGAAAATATTGTTGATTGTATTGTAAAAGTTATGGAAGATTTTGGCCTTACAGATAAAATTTTTGCAATAACATTAGATAATACTTCAGCAAACACTTTTGTAATGATCACTCTTACTCTGCTTTTTAATTTGTATGCTAAATCTTTCATATTACATCAGTGTTGTGCTTGCCATATTATTAATCTTATAGTTAAATCTAGTTTGAAGAGGTTAGACCAGTACCTTGAACCTTTTTGCACTGCAATACCTTTCTTAAATAATTCTAATCAACGAGTTGTGGCATATAAGACTTATTGCATTGCAATGGAGGTATGTCCATGTAAGTTTTCTTTGGATATGCCTATTAGATGGAACTCGACTTACTTGATGCTTAAGTCCCTCATATCATATAAGAGCACATTTTTTATTAACACACACTATCTTAGCCAGGATGGTCAACTGCTACTCACAGACATTGGTATGTTGCTCATACTTACTATCATTTTTGGAACTTTTTTATGATTTCGCTGTTATTTTATTTGGAGTTTATTACTCAACCTCTCCTTTAATTATGCATCATATTCTAGAAATTGCTACCCACTTAAGGAATCACGAAAATGATAATATTTTGCGTGAATCTGTTTATGCTATGAAAACTAAAATTTTAAAATATTGAAAAGAAATTCCTATGTTATATGCATTTGCATTTATTTAGATCTTAGAGCTAAAGTTTGAGGATTTGCTAATATTCTCTCACTTCTAGGTGATGCAGTGGATATTGAATATTCTATTTATTTTTTAAATGTCTGTGCTAACTTATCTTAAGTTTATGCTAAGTATGATCAGAAGTTTGCTGGAGTTCACATGCAGCAACCTCTACTAGTACCCACAATAGGTAAGAAGAAAACTGCGCGGGGAAAGATATGGGGTGTAAGTGGCTCTACCTCAAGGAGTTCGACTACAAATGTCAAGTGCGGACACAACAAGTGGTAGGGAGCTAGTTGCCTATCTCAACGGTGACACTGTCAATTACCAAAAGTAGCAAAAGGAGGATTTTAGCAATTTGTAGTGATTGCACGAGCACAAGATAACATATCTGGTGCTTTCTATATTATCACGGATGTGTTAACAATTTCTGTATCCAGGGTTTTTTTCAGAGTCTATTGTCAATCTATACGGAAGAATAATCAAGGAGAGAAAAACAAATCTGATAAGTGAGATGGTGAAAATACTTCTTACTATGAAAGATTGGGAATAAGCTGATCAAGGAGCTCAACACACTATAGAAAATTTTGAGCAGGAAGAGACATTTGAAAATTTTTATCTAGATAATCAGAAAGAATAATTGTAATCTCCACTTTTATCCTGTATCACTGCGCTATAGGTTGTATGCTTTTTTTCTTTGCCAAGGCTTTCTCATATTGAGTTTTTACTTGACAAAATTTTAACAAGGCAACCAAACATTAATAAAGTTTATTATTTAATTCCAAATACTTGTCTCATTTAGAATTTTATTTCATATTTTTAACTTTTTCCTAATATACATATTTTTTTAAAAAAAATTCTACATTCTTTCAAGTTTTTTTAATTATTCTATTTTCTACAAATTTTTTCTACATTTTTTCAAACTTCTACTATTTTCTAATTTTTTTTATTTTTGGCGCGAAACTAGTAAACGGGCTTGCCTCAGCCTATCGGCCCGCGAGGCCACGTGCCGACACGGCACAGTCCGTGAGACCACCGGACCGTACTTGGGCCAAGGACCCAGCACGTGGGGTGGCACTGCACGGCCTGTTTATTAGTTGAGCCTAAACAGGTCGTGCCACCCAGTAAATGAGCTGAGCTATGCCGAGCCACCCATTTGGACATCACTAGGCTTCGGTATGGGTTTCTCTCAGAATAAGCCTAAACTCTATCATTGGTTCAATTTTCAACCCTAAACTCTAAAATCATTTAAATTGGGATGTTGAACTAACAAAACTATTTACTTTATCCCCTCAGGCCAAAACCATAGTGGTTTTGTTTGACATGGCATTCATGTGTGTGTATTTCGTTAATATGGCATCCACATTAACGTCTATGTTATCCTGAAACCATCTTCTTCTACTATTGAAAACACACACAAGAGGGGGATTGGGTGGCAGCCATGGATGGTAATGGCAGCAACTCCAACGGTGAACAAGCACATCATGCTGGCAACTCCAACAATGGGCGAGCACAACATGCAGGCGACTCCAACGATGGGTGAGCACAGCATGTAGGAAGGAGAAAGGGGGAATGGATGAAGCTCACAAATGGAGGCAGCTTGAAGCTCAAATAAGAAGCGACAATGTAGCTGGAGTTGTCGCTGACCAAGAGAAAGAAGTGATGCTGAGTCCTAGGATGCCAACACCATCTCCTCTTCCACTTCTACCCACGCCAGCACTATTGTGCACTTCCCCTCCCTAGATCAGGGCTTGGCCGCCTCCTTTGCCCGCTCCGATCGTCGGCGAAGAGGCTAAGTTTGTTGTCTTCTCTGTCTACTAAATCTGAAGGGTCTACATGCTAGAGGCTATGAGGTTGTGCTTCCTCTTCCTTTCGCGAGTGATGAAGGTGGCCTAGTGACTAGTGTGCATATATCTTAATACGACGAATATAGGAGGTGGGCTGGCAACCGGCGACCTTGGTCGTTCCCCAGCAACCTCGTCCACCACTAGTGATCTCGTCTTCGTCTCCAACAGTGGGATCTAGACGCCAACAAGAGAGAGAGGGAAAGAGGCATGTGGACAGTGACGGCTTCAATCAAACTGGGTTGGCTTCAAATCAACTTTGACGAGGATGACGTGGCGGCAATGGTAGATGGGACACCCCCGCTAGAGAGGGAGAGGAAGCATGTCAGAGTTGGAGCGGAGGATGGGGGGAAGGCAGTGAGTTCGACGGTGATGACGAAGATACGAGATGTGAATGCAAAGGCAGCCAAGGTCGGTGAGCGTAAAGGCGGTTGTGGACGGCAATGCCCAGGTGTAGATCTGGATTGGCACTGAGGGTATGGATGTTGATGGGAAGTGGCAGGGTGTTCTCGACGGTGGCAGCAGGTAGGGAGGGGTAGCGGCTTGAAGAGGGGCTACATAGACGGTGTGGAGGAGGGAGGAGAGTGGTGTGATAGGGGAAGACATATGAAGAAGATAGGGATGGGGAGGAAGAGAAAGAAGGGGGTACTCACATGTGAGTCTGGTAATCCTTTTTTAATTTGCTGACTTATTTTTATTTTGATAGATGATGTGCTAGGTGATTTGGCATCAACCCTTTCCACCTAGGATGCCACATCAGAGCAAAGCCATTTTGGAATGGTGGAAGGATGTAAACGGAACGGCTTTTTTAGTTCGAGACTCTAATTTGAGCGATTTTCGAGTTTAAAGTTGAAAATTAAACCAATATCAGAGTTCAGTGTTATAAATTGGACTTATTCCTTCTCTCTCCTTGCCATACTCTATGGCAAACCCCAAGAAAAGGCCGCAGAAGGCAGCCAAGGTGATTAGAGCCGATCTACCAAGATCTACTTCCTAGGCTGTGTCCTGCGCATCTCATGCTTGTTGCTTCCTTGCTTCTTTGCATTGAACCAATCAAAGCCAGAGGAAACACCGAATTGATTCAGTCGAACCACGCTACATCTCAGTCGGACTGCAGTACACTGGAAGAGCACCTCGCCGCGTCATCCCAAAAAAAAACAGCAAGAAAACAGGAGACATGTGAGTTTGAAACAACTGCGTCCTAGTAGTTACTAGTCATGTATCTGTACGTTGCAACAAAAACTTAATTTATGACAAAAAATTTATTTGCAAAGAGCACTAATTCTGTCTGAATGATATTGTTCACTCTGAATATGCAATGGTTGAATGTTTAAATCAATTCATCAAAGCATACAAATTCCAAACATATGTTTACAAACTCGAGCTTAAAATTATCTTTAATTTCACAATTTGAAAGCCCTCACATTAAATACTTTGTAAATTTTAGATGCACATAAGTACTGCTTGTATACAAACACGATGAATAATAGACAAGGTTATATAAAAATCTCATTTAAAATACATGATTTTTTCATATGAAACAATGTAATTTCCAAACCGTACAATGAACATATCATCAAACATGACCCCAAACCGTATCATGAACATCAATTTTTTTTAGCACATTTAGTAATATGGCTATTAAATAAACTAAATCTTAAGCATTGATTAAGTGGACATAATATGAAGCATGTGGAATCTAAGATTAAAAAAATCTCTATGTCTCAATGTCGTCCTGTGTTGATAGCTCAAATACTGGTTCACAACATTAGTGTTGTTCTCTACAATATCACCCTGTGTAGTCTTGACACCAAGAATTAACTCACCATTCTCCATGAATGTAGCACCTAGATATGTGTTCAAAAAGACACCAACAAACAATATAACCAATAGAGATCTTCGATCCATAGGACCTGATCTCCTCGCCTACGGGCGTGGGGCCGCTCACCACCTGCGCCCCCGTGCTGCAGCGGAGGCGCGTACTAGTGAGGGGTTGGAAGCGCGTACTGCTGCAATGGTTGGGGCGCTTAGTGTGAAGGAAGCTGCTGCTGTGGCTAGCCCCACATCGCCGGTGGAGGAGCATGTGGGGGGTCCGATTAGTATTACCGCGACAACGCCTGGTAGTACCACTGTGGCGGCTGATAATACTACAAAGAAGGGACTCTTCTTCTGCCGAGACAGCGCCCAGAGACTGCGACATTGGGGCGTCTTTGCCTGCTCATCGGCCTGCAGACGCATCTCGCCCATCGTGAGGCGGTTGCGATTCTGAAACCCTAAGACCTAAGAGAGAGGAGATGAAAGAGAGTTTGAGGTTTCAACAACTCGATGCATGGAAACTGGAGAGAGAGGCAATAGCAGAAAGAGTGGAACATGTTAAATCCTCTTCCATCTTAGCGTGCATGTCAGATTCAATGGATCAAATACTCTGGAGGAGAACGGACGATCGCCACCAACTCCTAATTAGAAGTAGTAGAAATAAGAGGAAAATTATACTCCAATGCAGTTCTATGTGACTTTTCCAAATAGTAGTCCTCACTGCATCTGGGAAATGATAATCCTCACTGACGTTAATTAGACGTGAAAAAGGTATTTCACTCTCATATTATTCCCCTTTTATGTAAAGTCGATTCATGTTGCAACTATATTGTAGGTTGATTTAATATGCATGACAAAGAATATAAATTTGGCAGTAATTCGACCAGGAAAGGTAACGGATGGAAAGCAGTAGTTTCAATGGTTTTTTTTTTTGCTTTGCATCACAACTCAAATTAACTTAACAGGATGCAGAATGTGCCCATGGTTCTATGTACATTCAGACTGCAAGTCACACAAATCAGCTTCTCCCATGATGAGCTACGTATCAAGATCATCATGAGATATAAGCCTTGACGAGGTCCGAGAATTTGCAGACGTCTCCTGTCCTGGGGCATGTGATCGTGTTATCGTTCTTCTTGGCCATCCCATCGAGAGCCTGAGGTACAGCACAAAAGCAACACGTTCTAAGTTGGGTATGAATGTCTGAACTGGAAGAATGGCTATAGCGACTCTGTTCAGTGTGTACCTTGGTGCTATACACATAGCCATTCGGCAGAACGAGGGGCGGGTTCTCGGTGTCCATGAGCTCCTTGGTTATGTAGCACACGAGTTTCGAATGGTGCTGCTTTGAGAATGGCAGCGGTTCAGCCAGTTTCCGGAAGCCATCCAGCGATAAGGGGTCCTCTTTGGGGCAGTTACCCTCGAAGCAGAATCTTTAGAAGGTCAAGTTGGAAACAGACAAGAGACTGTAATTAACAATTCTAGCTGGTAAAAGTGAAGAGAAAACAGTTGGTTGCTGTGAGTGATCTGGAGATGTTTTGAGGTTTTGGGTTGGTTGGTGTGGTGAGTGATGTTTCGTAAATGTTTGCTAAACGCTTTTGTGATTCAGTTTCAGTAATGAAACTGGGGCATCTGTTTAGATGTCCTGTTGATCTAAAAAAGTGAAGAGAAAAGTATCGATCGTGCAAAGGATACGGAGTCTTGAGGGCTGTCAGGCCTGCTTGCAGGTAGATGTTTAGCAACGGCTCTAGCGTCATGCCATACAGTTTGTAGAATTCTTGCTTAAATTGATCTACAAGACAGTCCCACTGGTTTTGCTCAAACAAGACCTGCGAGTAAAACACATGGTGTCAGCCAGGTACCAAAACTTTTATACCGCAGCTCTAGTGCTCCACCAGGAGTTGATCCCAAATTTGTATGTATATTCCAAGATCCATGCTTAAGTATGAAAATCTAACCCCAGTTGCTATCAGATTTGTGATGCAGTTACATAACAAAAACAGAGAGAATAGAACACAGGCAATGCTGCCAACCTTGTAAGGAGCGCAGTTTGTGCTGCTTCTAAAAACCAATGTTGCCGTGACATGCTGCAATTCTTTCATGTGTGTAGCACCCCAGGGAGCAAGGTGTTTCCGAGCATACACTATAGCCTGCATGAAGTTCTTAGACTTTACTAGTTCCACAAACTCTTGAAGCCTCAGTAAAAACTCCAGCTTACTCTGCAGTGCAAATAACAAAAGAGAGAACTGAGATAAAGAATGTAATATATGCCACTCAGAAGCTAGCATAATCTGGGTTTGTTTTGTTCCTTAGGAAAATGACAACATGAAACATTGTACACTGAAATCTAACTCTTCCACATACCATGCACACTCCATCTAGCAGAAAGAGGGGTCGAACAAATCACCTCCAATATAGAAGAAAACGGCAAAAAATTTCAAAGCATTCATGCCACAAATTATTATAAAAGTTGAAACTGATCTATCCCATGTTCTTATCATCAAGTGGTTAGGAAGTTACAAAGATGAAGAATTTCAACTAGCAAACCAACATGATCGATGTGCTATCAAAACTATCAATAGTCAGAGATCAATGTAAGCACCACATTCACCAGTGTTCTATCCCATGCACAGATTCATTATTCCACCTCACTATTATGTTGATGGAAGAACATCAATAATGAAATAGCACAGAGTGAAGCAAACCTTTGATTTCTTTAAGCGAGACTTGTTTTCTGTACACCAAGCTAAAGCAGGAGAAATTTCTTTATTTTGAAGAGAATCAATTACTCTTTTTGCATCGAGGAAGACATCAGTATCAACAAGGCCCTGCATGTCAACAGTTGGCTGATTAGGTTAGGTTTCAAAGAGTATCCATGACTGCAGAAGTGCAGATAAAGGCAGTAGGTACTAATAAGTCTTGGTTTCCAGCACGATTTGATAGATAACCACTTCCATTATCATTATTGCAAAAAAAAAAAAGATACTGGTAGAAAGCAGCTGTTAATTTCATATTTAAAAATGACACTACAGTTTGTTATTTACACTACGGCATCAAAAGCACAAAGCAACATGAGCTACTGGCAAATAATCAAGCAACAGCACCAAAAGCACAAAGGAACATGTTGGGCTATTGGCAAGTAATCACAAATAGTTGGACAACACAATAATAATAATGCTAAGTGCAAAAGGAAGAGAAATTAACTTATGTCATCTCCACTATACAGATACAGTTTGAAATAAGTTAATCAAGATAACTCTAGCAAAACTTTTCAAACAAATGAAACCAGAAGAGAGCTAGGCACCGAGATGTAACAGAGAAGCATATCACAATCCCACTGTCTTCCAATAAGAAAGACCTTGCAAGTTGCAAGCCTATGGTGAGATCAGGAACTAATAAAACCTCCTAATTTAGCAGGGAGGGCATGCATAATATGTAGAAGATCAGAACTCAACTGGGGATTGATTCATACAGCTAAGCAAGATATCAGTCAAATATAGAACGATGGCACCAGTTGAAGACTTACACATGGAAAGGAGGTGTCCAGGAATATGTCATTAGATTCAGATTCTCTGAAATTTTATATGGACTTTGAAATGATGTCTTCATTACAACATTACCTATGTAATTTCAACTATCTAGATAGATCACTTAGTACCAAAGAAGGGCCAGTCTATGATGCCAGTTCAAAATTATATGACAGCCCCAGCCCCCAGCCTAATATCTGCCTACTTGCTGCTGCTAAATTAGTTTTCTATACTCCAAAAGCTCCAACATCACTTTCGATTCCCAATTCTTATTGAAATATCCTCAAGCCAACATTGTATTTTTCTTGCTAAAACAGACAGACACATCAAAAGTTCTTTCTCACTGCCAGGTTATGTTCACTGTTCTTCGTGCCTGCACTCTGTCTTTGTGCTCCAGATGGCTTGATTGCACGCTTACACATATATGGATGATTGCACAGGATATTTCTCCCAGTTACAGTTGCCTAGTTATACTTTCCTAAATAGAAACACATAGGCTTATTGGACAGATGAAGTCCGGGGGAACAAACTACATAACTACATGAATCGATCAAAATCTCTGCCTGGAACGCCCTTCCTACCCACCACCATTCATATACCTGAATGCCGGAAGTCTCGGCGAGCTTGGTGGCAGTGTCGTAGTAGGACATCCGCAGCATGTAATCAACCAGAATCCGCTTCAGCCGCATGTCCTCCCACTCGCCGTCGTCGCCGGCGCTCGCGGCCACCAGCCGGTCCAGCCGCGCCCGGCACCTCTGCACCTGCAGCTCCTCCGCCCGCTCGCCCTCCTCCATCTGAAGGACACCATCAGGAATCAATTCATTAGCAAGGAAACATAAAAAAATATACGATTTTTTCCAGTAGTGCCCAGAAACAAGAACAAACGAATCAACAAGTTGGGATCTTTTGTAAGGCCAGAATGGTTCGGCGAGAGATTGGAGTATGTGTGGGGATTGGGGACAATTGCCTTGCGCTTGAGACCATGGAGGCGGGAGACGAGGGAGGTGAGATGGTCAACGGCGGCGGCGCCGTTGTCTCCGGGGGCGGCGGCGGCTGAGGAGGCCGAGGAGAGGACGGCGGCGATCTCCTTCTCGGCGAGGCGGTGGTTGGCGCGGGCGGTGCACTTGAGCGCCTCCAGTGGCACGCGCACCAGCTGGTGCTCCAGCCGCACCGACTCCGCCGCGAGCGTCTGCCGCCCCGACGCCGGCGACGGCGCCGGCGACGTCGACGGCGTGTCGATGGCCATCTCCATCGCTTCTTTTCCTAGCGTTGATCGTTTTTTTTGGGTCTCACACAAGGGAGAGAGTTGTGTGGATTGTTGGAGATCCCCTAGAGTTGCCCCTCAAATCGATCAAGTGGATTTCAGAAAATGTTGACCGTCGTTTATTTTTTAATGGAACAGATTAGGCCACGTCACTCGTTCTTTTTCCCTTGCTCTGAACCCAATTCCCCTTCCATTTCGCAGAGGGACGCAACAACAGGTTCAAGACTAAGACTAAGGGTGCATTTGGTTGAGTGTACGAGAATGAATAAAATCGGATGGTACAGAATAGATAGGATGATTCTAAATTAGATGGTATAGGAAAGGTATTTAGTTGTCTGAATGAAATGATACAAGATTTTGTTTGGTTGTTTGGATGGAATGATACAGGATGGTACGAGATGATGTTTGGTTAAAGGGATGAAATTGAATTGAGAGATGAGGTTAGTTTGAGGGATGGTGCGAGTGAACGATCCGGTCCTGGACCGATTGGTTCGGCCAAATTGCTCGTATGGGATGGAGCAGCATCTTTTTAGAATATTCTAAAAATCTGTACCATCTCATCCTGTACCAAATGGTTCCGTTCAGCTAACTAAATATAGAGACAAAACCAGATCTTATACAAAACGGTTCAGTTCACTCTTATACACCCAACCAAGCGTAACCTAAATGATCCAACGAACTACCATTCCACCAATTACGCTTGCCAGTGTTTGGTTCAAATCCCTTTCCAGGTTCTAACGCAAGCATTTGGTTAACTAAGATAGGAAAATTGGATATTTTTCGATAAAGGAAGCTTTTATTAATCTTAGTAAATTACATCAAGTTGATACAATTATACTAAGAAGACTCCCGGCTTCTACACAGCTAGGGTGTACACAGCCAAACACACACACACAAGAAAAGACAAAGGAACCGTCGTGGCAAACTACATCACGTAATATTGTCTTCAAGACTATCCACCATCATAACAACACTTAGACCACGATAAAAGCTCTCCAATGACAACGCCTCTAAGAAGAACTCGATACGCACACGCACCGCCATTGCCATGATCCAACCAATGAAGGCCAGACCAAAAGTTTTCACCTCGGAGAGTAAATCCTCAAACTACAAAACAATGCCTTCAACAAGGCTATTGCCAGGCACAACCAATTAAGGTCAGACCTAGGGATTTCTCCTCAAGTCGGCACGGAGATCCCAAATGTTGCAACCACCCTCATTCCGAGCTAGTGCCGCCATACCACTTAATCTTAGCCAATAGCAACGGCCACCTTCTCAAGGCTAGACAAACAATTTTTAGATGTTCGACTCTACGATGACAGATTCGCGAGCTAGCCAATAGGCACACGATCATTAAGTCCATAGAGTGCATCTAAAAAATGAGTTGTGTCGCCTAAGAAAGCGAATCCGCGAATCGATGCTAAGATGGCATAGATCAAAAGAAATGTATGAACAACACTAGTAAGAGATGAAGACTCTGAAGCGAAGAGTAGTCACCTAGATCTGCCACCGCCCACCGGGCCACCCAGCCATCACCACTGTGAAGGACCAGTCGCCGACCCTCAAGCCGATGCATAGGTGGGCGCCAGACTGAAGCAATGATCATCATCCGGCGGCAAGGCTCCCACCAAAACGGCTAAATCCGGGCCGGAGTACGGATCCGGTGAGGGCACCAAAGATCCGCCGCCAAAGCCACCGAGCTCCACCACCGGAGAGGGTGGGGAAGGAGCCCCTCTACCAATCGCCCAGGTCGTGCTGGCCACCACCGTCGCGAGAGGTGGTGAATCTGGTGGATCTGATCAATCGAGTCCATGGGGCGTGATTGGCCCCGCCGCCGCCTTTCTCGGAAGCTGTACGGGCCTTCTGCGAGCTCGCTCCGACAGCGGCGTGGCAAAGAAAGGGTGGGAAGGAGATGTAGCGGCGACTAGGGCTAGGGAGGTGCGGCTAGGGCTGGGGAGGAAAATTGGATATATCTAATCTATTAAATCCGGGAGATTTCAGCCTCAGCCAGGGTGGCCACGTCACCCGCATTTTTACGTCCATCGATCCTTGCGTCGGTCATGATCCAGCCGTCCACGTCGCCTGCGTTTTCGCGTCCGCCCATCCGCGCGATGGCGCTGTAAACCCTAGCCCAGGTTCCACCGCCCCGACTCCATACCCCTCAGAACCCTGGCCGTCTATTGCTCACATGCTTTCCTCCTTCGCTTCCTCGGCGGCATCGCCATCGCCCCGCGCCAGCTCCCCGGTCCTTCCCTTCCTCCCCTCCATCTCCCTGTCCCAGGTCCCCTCTCCGCCATGCCTCCCCCCATCACGGCCGCCTTCTCCTCTCCCCGCACCGCGTCGGATCTGGCGACCGTTGCCGCCAGCCTTCGAAGCTCTTCCCGTCCGGTCGTGTGCAAGATCGCCCGGCCAAGATCGACAAGTCGCCTCGCCCCTGCTTGACTCCCGGTTCCTCCCTTCCTCCCCTCCATTCCCCTGTTCCCAGGTCCCCTCCCCGCCACGCCTCCTCTCCCCATCACCGCCGCCTTCTCCGCTCCCCGCGCCGCGTCGGATCCAGCGGCCGTTGCCGTGATTTTTATTAGCGTTCTTATGAACTGTATTAGGCTTGAATGATATTACCGTGATTTTTCTCTTCAGTATCTCTATAGAGCTTGCGTTGCCGTCGGCCTTCGAAGCTCTCCACGTCCGGTCGTGCACGTTCGTAATTTTAAATTTGCTATTTTCAAGATCCTATTGTTTGATCTGCCGATTGTTCTCCTTCCTTACATTGGTTGTTTATCATTGCGAAATGTGACGAAAATGTTGGGCAACATCGGCTAATTCCATGATGCATGCCTCAGTTTGACGTGTGCTACTCCCTGATGTACAGGTGTTTATGAGGCTGAGTCGAGAGACGGTGGAGCTGACTACTGGGCAAGGGTGTTTCCAAGGTTTGCTTTAGAGCTTGCGTGTCTTTACCATCGTTTGAGTGAATTTTGTATTAGCGTTCTTATGAACTGTATTAGGCTTGAATGATATTACCGTGATTTTTCTCTTCAGTATCTCTATAGATATATGTTATTTAGTTCTATATGTGTAGGAAACTTAATTGATCTCATGCAAGTTATGGACATGTCACAGTTTTTAGATACTCGATAACTCAAATTCTGTTGTTTTTGACCTGCGGCTCTTGAAGAGCAAACTACCTGCTAGGTGAGAGTGCTCTTAGTTGCAGATGATATACATCTGTTTAGAGTCCCGCATGACATACTTTTGTTTAAAATCCAAAATCACAAATGCTAAGAAGTAATCTGCTGTTGGTTTGTAACTTTATGATAAATTCTTTTGGACCAATGATCTATCCATCTACTTGGTTGCAATATCTATTCCTGTTACGTTTGCAGAGGAAAGCAGTGATCCAAAACCTTTACTTTGGTAGGAATGTACCGATGTTTACAGATACAAGGGTTGTTAGCCAATCAACTGATGATGACCATCTGGTGTGCAATGTGATGCCTTCTATGCATACTGTTAAGATGTCTTTTCTGTGTAGCTCTATATAGATTGTGGACTATAAAATTTCTAAGACAACTTATAACGTGCCAGGTTCTGGAGATAGGAATGAGCTTCCTTTCCGCAGATGATATGGTTGCAACAAATGCTGTGCAACTAACGAAGAGATTAGGATTTGGCATTACAGCAAACCTACATATAACTGTGATGCATGTTGAAAGAAGGGTAAGCAACTGCGCATATATACCGAGACATGTTACCTTTTGCCATTACGAGACACGTTACTTTTTGCCATTACTCCAAATAGGAGTGCTTTCATCTAGCTGGGAACGAGAAGTTCTTTTCTGCAATCTTCGCTGAGTTCTCAACGCTGTGTGAACGAAAAAAATGCCGTTATGATTGAGCATCTGATACGGATGGGAGTAGCATATATATTTGTGCAAAGAAAAAGCATGCATAAAGAAGAAAATGTGCCCCACAAGAACAAAATGGAAGGCGAATATTCAACAAGAACATAAAACATTTGTTAAGGAAATTTCATGTTTGTTTCCTTAGCCTTATTGGGATAGAACATGAGATATTTCACGTTGCATTATGCTCACTAAACATGTCTAAACTCTTAAAGTTTGTGTGTAGGTCCTGGTTGGGGTGAGGTTTCTCCGTCAATGGCCCTTTTATTGGGCTTGTGAAAGTATGCTTTTTTGACTGTGTTGAGCCTCCATACTTCCAGATGACAGTGAAGCCATTATTCAGTCATAGGCTTGACGTAACTGCACTTCCAAGAATTTTTGGATGGCTTGTGAGTATATTTCTGGACACTATTTTGATTTTTTTGGTTTCCTGTATTGAAATGTCTTTTCATTTCTTTCAGGCCACTCATTTCCCTTGACGGTTTCAGCTTTTCAGAACAGGATGTTGGATGTTGCCTTCAGACAGACCTTTGTGATGTTTGTAATCTGGCTACCATATGTTGTATAAGAATTCTCAGATAGTTTTATTAATCTTTTTATCCTTCGTAGCTTTTCATTAGCGCTCCCTTATTTACGACGTTTCAGATAAATATAGCTTATAGTTGCTTTATGATCTGTATTATTATGCCAATGTTTCATGGTTAACATTTCTGTCTTTTACTTTATTTCTAGGTACATTTATGAGATGCTATTCGAAAGGACGAAATCGATTGAGTCACCGCGAGTATCAAGTTAGTAGGGTCACAACTCTGGGTATATCTATTTTCTCACGCCTGCAACAGAAGCGCCTCTTTTGGGTGATTTTTTTTCTGACTACAGATGACTTCATTTGTTTTTCAAGTGGTGATTGCCCAATTATTTATTCCTACGTCAGTATAGATTCAGAATTCCATGATATACTGCTGTTGAGGATTAATGCAGGTGCCAAGGTTCCTTTGAGCTTACTGAACCAAACTGTTGGACTTCTTTGATATTCTAATTAATACTGCCTTATCAGATGTACTAGGCCTGTAGTAGAGAAATTAGGTTTGATGTAGCTCTTTCTACACTCGATATTGGTAAAATATGAAAGCTATTGTTTGATATAGTTATTTTCTTGAAACAAACTGATATGAAGCACGGATACTAACGTTCCTTCTATAGTTAATAGATAGTGTTGTTACTTTGCACTAAATCCTGTTGATGTAGATTCGCGAGCAAGCAGGGCAGTCATATTGCACAGTTTGATGATGCGGTTCTTTTATTTTGCAGGTTAACTATTCGATAAATTAGATTTTCGCATAGGATATTGCTCATAGGTTATTACTATCTAGAATGTAGCTGGGCTCCATTATCAAGTCTATTCTAGCCAGATTTAATAGCACTTCGTTGAAATTTGAGAGCGTCCATGTGGTCAGGTACATTGCTTCTACTGCTTCATTTCAGTTCTTATGTGTTCTGTATTGTTACGTTTGAAAGATAACATTGTACTACTCTTTGTATGGTTTGGGCTATAGATATTGGTGTCATCTTCTCGCTATAGTTTTGGATATATGTATGTTCTATATTAGCCATACTCCCTCCCAATATGTAGAAATTTAAATAGCAAACCAGAAATAAAGTCTTGCCGTCCAAATAATTGAACTAATTCTCTATTAAGCGTGGAAGTTTTGCCATACTCCCATCGCATCCATTAGAGACCCTCCAAATAATATCTCTATTAAGTCATGCCGTTCAGCCTTGATTTATTTTTCTTTGTGATTTACTGTTTCTGATTCATTCTTATTAAGCCATGCGTTGAGGAAATCAATTGAACCAATTCTCTTTTCCTTGATATTTTGTTCTTAGTATTTTGGGGTTTAGGGCGTCCCTCCAAATTTTAGATGCATTTTTTCCTGGCTACTTTTTTTTGGCACAACAACTGATGTTGTGTAGCAGTGTGGGTGCGAATTTCTTTGGGAATGAACTCATCGATTTAGGATCGGGAGACGATCATGGAATCGGCGCTCTGGTTTGGGGAAAGGGCACAATGTGCTCTGGGGACTCCACGATGCTCTCAAGGCTCACGATCCTCACAGTGTCCTCTATGGATTCATTAGTAATTCTACTCCTAATAATTGTTATCATCTAGACAGAATAGTCCTGTTTATCAATTCTGTCACAGAATTACAAATATGCCATTTCTATGATGGATTGGGTCTTTCTAAGTAATAGCAACAAGCATCTAGATAGAATATTTCAGGCATAAATTTATTCGTTATCTCAAAGGGTGGAGAATTTGATTTATGCTTACATTAGTTTTGGTCATTTTACATTTGCTCTTTGTGTGTGGTCATACAGGGAATTAGAGTCTTAGAAATTGTCAGTCAATCCATAATTCACGCTGTAGTTTGTTTTATCCTGCATATCTGTATGCTACTCAGTGAATATTTCAAGTGGTGGCCATAGTGATGCGTTGTATTCCACCGTAGTTTTGTGGGTCCAGTATGACAAAGAATACCTTCAAGACAATCAGAAAAGAGCTTATATGTGGTTATGCTTTGAACAAGGTCAGTCTAGGTCTGGTTGTGCTTTTATCTTTGTTCCTGAGTTCCAGTGGAGTAAATTCTTTAAAGTTTAACTCCATTTGATAATTCTCATATTTCATCGATATTTATTAGGACAAATTCAATGCCATTGAGAATACGCCACTGAGAGCTTGTCTCTTGCCATTTTTTAGGGTTTGGTGGAGTCAGATTTGCAGAGTTGATGTCTTCTGTTAATCAGATCCAAATTTGCACTTTTTCAGATGTTCTGCAGGTTTATTGAAGGACATTAGGAGATTTAGATTTTTAGTGCTGTATTATAATAATGATCGAAAGTTGAGAATTGTCTACTTGGTGCACAATATTTACCCTTCTTTTGCCCCCGTATATATCCCTACAAATTGCCATGATTTTCTGTAATATGATTCTTGGTTACTATTGGAGTACTTCTGATTATGAGCTGTGCACGGACTAAAGAGATCTTAACACAGAGCTGCCCATTGAAGTTTGGCCTTTCATCCATTGATTCTGAGATTCTAGAGCGAACCAATGCATCAGTGTTAAACGAATGGTGTTCAAATTGGATGTATTAGTAGTGTGATCAGGTAAGGTGTGCTCTGGTATAGCAACATTTGAATGTGTGTTATTATTTTAAACATTGATAATAGATCTTCTTTCAGCTACCTATCTAGAACTTATACAAAGATTTTAAACAAAAGGCGTTGTCCAGCTTTTATTGAAACTATGAAAGGTACAAGAAACCCATCTAATTTTATATATTTTTTGCAAGGATCTTTGCTACTACTTAAGCTGATAGCGTGAATGATTACTTTCTAAATTTTGTTAATTAAGTGCTTCATCGGTTTTTCAGTAGATACAATGATTAATTTCTGTAGCACTGTTAGATAATTAGAGAATTAGCGTAGGTTTAGCACTTACAATTATATCATTTTCTTGGGCAGAGGCTGCTATTTTTTTAGATAGGTTTGCACTTTTAGATTGGATTGAAATTTTGCGACTACAGTTGTTTTTTAGGTTTTATATCAACACAATTTGAACAGAAGATTTGGTTTATTCGCTAAATTTGTGTACATGCTATCTTTTTCACCTTCAGGCTGAAGCTATGATATTGAGGGGTGCACATGAGGATCTGGAGAGCTACCGAAGCTATGGATCTCTTGAAAGCCACCGTCCTTGCTCACTTCATTTCCTCAAACAGCGCTTCAACAACAAGTGAAGGAGTTCGAATAGTGTCAAGAATTGTTATCCAAGTGCCTTTGAAGATTAAGGAGGAATTGAGCGTTGATGACCACATCTGGTATAATTTGCATTGTACATCCATTCCTGAACCCTTATCATCTTGCTTCCTTATATATTGCTTGACTAATAGTTGTTGCATTTAGTGGACCTCTATCAATGATCATTTATTAATTCTTCTATGTACCTATTCTTTTAGCAAACCTATTGAGCCCAATCACTTATTTGATTGCCTTCCAAAGCCTCAATGGGCATCAAAAGGTGACCCTGAAGAAGATAGAAGAAATTTTACCAACTCTGAGCATCCATCCAAAAACTTGGAAACTGTTGTTTTCAGCACTCCGACACTAATTCCCCCAAGAATATTACCACTTCCGCATGATATAGCTCAACAATTGGTTTAGGCTAGAAATTAGCAGTCATGCTATAGAATTTATAGGTATGTCTTGAGCTGTGGGTTTAGTCTCTGATTGTTCTGGTTACTTCCATACAACTTATAATATGATAATATGGATGCTAATGATGCATGCTTGATAATGTTTTAAAAAAGTTTTTAAACAAATTCCTCCTACTGTTTGGGATTTTAATTTGGTTTGAATGGTTCTTTTATTGTCGCTCATGGTGAACTACGTAATGGCTAGAGATTGGCTTTTCCGTTATCTTCACCAAGATGGTTAGATGCAACTACCTTATGGTCTTCCATAACCATTTTGGACTCGAAGTTATTTGAAATTAAGTAATCCTAGCCAAGCTGCGCTTTAGCCTTCTTTTAGCACTTTGAGCTTGGCTTAGTTCTCATCACAGTGGTGAGCAGCCATTGTCTAGGATCGCGATCAAGAGGACGACGTTCAATGTCCATGAGTAGGCGCATGTTAGGGCGTCCCCTTTGATTCTTGGACTCAAGGTTAGCCCCAATCCTCACCACTGTTGTATATCAGTTGTACAATGATGATTCCCTAACAATACTTTGGGGGCATCTGCAAATTATAATGCTCCAAGGCTAGGATAGTGAATGGGTAAAGGTACAGTTCTTTCATTTCATCCAGATGTCTACAATGGTGATTGCGTTGGTATTTTCTCTCCTGCCAGTTTAGGTAAAACTATTGGGAAATTTACATTTAGACAAATTGATTGCCGCATGAATAAATCCAATTATGCATTTTCAGGTGAATTTTTTACTATTGCAATCTGTCAACCTGAAAATGCGGGCCAGTATCCCCAAGTGTGATGTACAACACCTATCACTTATGTTCCAGTTAATTGATCTTCAACTATAATTCGTTGTTAGGATTCAAACTACATGACGTGTTCTTTCGGTTATTGTATTTTCCTGATATTCAGTGCAGTACCAAATTGGAAGCTTTAAAAATGATGGCTGCAGCAATAAGTCTAGAAATGGACACTTGAAACATATTTCCATCTTTGTAATATCAACCTTTGCTGGCTATATTTCTTATCCTTCTAGCTCACTGCGGTAATAACTATCATCCTTTTACTATCAATTTAGTTCTGCTCTATTATATTACGCCAGTATATTTCCTGCTAAATGCTTAATGACCCTATTGCTTATTCCTGTACTTGGTTATACTTTATTCATGTAATTAATTATGCTTATCGATAAACTCTGTTAGTTTACCAGATTCTGATATAGAATCTAACATATTCTAAATCGATAAATCTATGACTCTCCATTTGATTTTTTACTTAGAATGGACCAACAATTTCATAGAACTCTTTGTTTCTTTCTCAATATATTAATTCTGTAGAAACAACCAACACTGAATCATCTATATATTTTGTCCTGTTCACCTGCATCGACAGATCCTACATTTCATCTAACCAAATCTTACTATTTCGCTCTTATACAGTATGTCTTAGCCAATAAGAAATAACGTTCCTTCTAGATGTTCCTTCTTTACTGCACATTCCATAGCTGATGATTTGGTCAAACAAAACTAGCCTAATCTTATTACTAACCTGTCACATTCATTCTAAAATATGGATTATATACAATAATATACACAGCTAATATTAATTTCTATGTTTCCAATTTAGCCTTCCATAGCACAATAAATGGTCCCCCAGACTAGGATCTTTTTAGCCAATCATCCATACCTTATCTCATATAAACATTGACATCGGCCTAACGCCGGGTTCTTTACCCAACACCGAATTCTTCGGTCAACTGACGCCTACGTTTATACAAACGCTCTTAGCTTATATTCGTATACGTGCGCGGCGTAGCTGTAAGTTCAACCTTCATTAGTTATGGTTTTGGTGTTAATGACAAATCTAATCTTGTGTTAATGACAAATCCAATATTGAGTTTATCCCCTAATGCGATAGTGTTATTAATGACAATCTTATATCGAGACTAACATGTTTGTTTAGAATATCTTTGTTTAGTCTCATCGCATTGAAAAATGGAAAACCCGAGGTATGTATGCATATTCATTATAGTATTAATTACATACTTTGGATTCAAGTTAAAGTATGAATGTCCCCGTTATATTAACCACAAAATGTGCATCATGTTTCTCAATCTATATATTACATAGATGCACATATTTAGGGGGAGTTTGTAGTTTAACTTGAAAGTCTCTTTGTATTGATCGATTCGTTGTTGACACATATAAGGATCAAGACAAAGAAACTAAATCTTTGAGTATATATTCGAATTGCCTAGTTATAAGTATACTCATGGTAATATAGGATATACTCCGATACGATCAATTTGAATATGTGCATATTATCTCCAAGTCAATCATATTTATGCACATATACATGTGGAGTGTATTCTATAGTTGATGATTTAGAGTAATGATCATTTCCATACAGTTTACACATAATGGATCATTACTTCTCATCAACATGAGTATATGAAAACTTGTGTAGTTAATATATACTCATATCAATTTAAATGATAATTTAAATTGAGTTCATTTGTCTTATTAGTCATTAACGAACACTTCATCATGTGTTGATGGTGCTCCGTGATTAATTGAGGACAAATGAATAGTTCTTAAGTATAATTAAGCATGTGTTGCATTACTATACTTAAGACACATTTACAATCATTTCAATTGATTTAGGTTGTGCTCAATTGATCTAAAGGCATCCATTATGTGTTAATGGAGTGCAAGAGATAATTGAGACAACTATGCATCTTGGACTAACTATTTGTATGAGTTGTGATTAAGTTAGGTCCAAAGATTGATGAGATGATGAGAACGGGACAAGGACGGCATCATGAGTTGATGGGCGTCAAGAGTGGATCCCGAAAATAAAGAAGGATAACGATCCCAGGGGAGTATCAAAGTGATGATCATAAAGACCCCAAAGGGGATTGCTTGTGTGCGGCGGCGAAGGTATAATTAGATAGGCTAAGGACTTTGTAGTCTTTGAGTCTAAGGTTTTAATCGCCGTGCTATTAAGAGGGGTTGTCTCTTTTGCTTGAGCTTCATCATGTGTTGGTGATCTCAATCCGCGTTCACTCAAGCTCAACTAGTTGGATTTGGTTTTTGCATATGGGTTAACCATTTGGCATGTGTTGCGAATGGGTTAAACTTATGCTTGGTTGCATTTGGTTTTCGCATAATGCTTTGATTCGCATGTGTTGCAAATAGGATAAGCTAATGCGTTGGCTTTTGCGTGAAGTTCACTTTTGCATGTGTTGCATTAGTTGAAGCTTCATGCTTTGTTCGCAAAACAAATCTTTATATAATTTGTGTTTGCTTGGAGCTAAGTTTTGCATGTGTTGTAAAAGGAGAGAGCTCAAGCTTGGTTTTGGTGTTTGTGGTTGTGTATGTGCTAGAGGCTCGCATGTGTTGTGAGTAGAGAGCACATATGGTTGATTTGGTATTTGTGTGTTTGTTTGGAGCTAGAGGCTTGCATGTGTTGCAAGTAGAGAGCTCATATATGAGATTTGGTTTTGGTGTTAGTTCGATTTGGTGTTGCATGGAACTAGAGAATTGCATATGTTGCAATTAGAGAGTTCATGCATCTTGATTTGATGTTGCTTGGAGCTAGACTTTTGCATGTGTTGCAAAGAGTAGTGCTCAAGCATGAGATATGTTTATTGTGTTGTTTGCAAGTTCGTTGTGCGAATAAACTGAGGTTTATGAGTCCGGAATTCCAAGAGCATGTGAGTGGGGCTTGCAACGGGTGTTGGCAAGTTGACCGGGTCTTGTGTTGACCTTCACATGGCTAGGGGAATTAATCTCATAAACTCAGGTTTGATTTGCTTATCGTTTTGCAAATAGTCTTTGAGTTGGTTGTGAAATGTGTTTTCAATTTGGTTTGAATTCTTTGAGCATGGGCTAAGTTGGTGCAAATGTGTTTTGCGTGTGTATGATCATGTGTTGATCATCTTTGTGGCTCAAAGAACAAGTTTGGTTTTTGGAGAAATGGATTTGGAGGTTGAAATCTGGTTTTTCTCCTGTGGCAAGACTATCAAGCATGTCAGGGCGGTAGTACCGCTCGGGCGATACTACCGCCATTGGTTGTGATAGGTATTTTCCGAAGGTTGTATTGTTGTTTTGTGTTGGCGGTACTCAGGGAAGTTGAGGGCGGTAGTACACATAAGTCGTACTACTAGGAAATTGCCGCCGTAGCTATTTTTTGATCTTGGCGTGTTTTTTGGCTCGGTGAGGCGGCAAGACTGCCGTGTGGGAGCGGTAGGTCATGAGTGCTTGTACTACCGCCCTTAGTGGGCGGTAGTCCCGTCGATGACCGTTAGCCGACCGTTGGAGACTCTGGTGGTACTAGGCCCTTAGAGGCGGTAGTACCGAGCTCACGATTCGCCCATTTTGCCTCCAAACGGCTAGTTTTCTTGGTGGGCTATATATACCCCCTGGGGGGCTAGGGGCGATGTTGTTGGTGTTGTTCTTGTGTGTGGGAGTTGTGTGCATGTGTTGCTCCTCTCCTTTGCTTCTTGAGCTTAAGAGTGAGACTAATTGCATGTGTTGCAATTAGGAAGTGATTTGAGAGTCTCTTGTGCATGTGTTGCACTTGAGGAGGCCTTGTGCATGTGTTGCACTTGGTGATCACCGGTTGCGCATTCGTTGTGCTCGGTGAGGTTCAAGCGGAGGAGCGGCTTGTTACTCTTGGAGGTTGCCGACTCCTAGACGGCGTAGGCGTCGTGCGCGGGAGCTTTCGAGGTGTGAGAAGCCCCGGCAAGTTTGTGAAGATTCGGGTTGAGCCTACGCGCGAGCGTGAAAAGCCACGTCTAGTGGAAAGAGGTGGGTGCTCGAGCGGGAGCCGGTCCAAGTGTGGGCTAGCCTCAACGTGGACTAGGGGAGACCGGCAAGTCTCCGAACACCACGGAAAAATATCGGTTGTCCCTTGTCTCTTTACATTCAAGTATTTACCTTTTACATATTATTTGATTGCTTGAATTAGAATTGCTTAGTATTATTTGTTTGATCAATTTAGCAATTCTAGCGTAGAGACATAAATTAGTTAGTGCACTAGTGAGCCTAGTTGATTTAGGCTTTAATTGTCAAAACCTATTTATCGCTTCCGCATTTGTCTTGATTAGGTTTTGTCATAGGGGTTGATTAGAGCGATCGATTTTAGTGAGCGATAGAATTTCGTAGATTAACAAGATAGTTGCTTTAACTGCTTTGCTTTTGGATTTCTACAATATGAGATTGAAGATAATTGGGCATGGTTCATGAGGCAAGTGCAGAGAGCTATAGGTAATCCTCCTAACCTGACTGTGTGTACAGATGCTAGCAAAGGGCTAGAGAATGCTATGAAGGACGTGTTCCATCATGCTGGACAGAGAGAGTGTTTTGGACACCTTATGTAGAACTTTGTGAAGAAATTACATGGTACATCTCTAACCATATGTGGCCTACAACTAAGGCATACAAGACTGATGTATTTGATTACCACCTCAACTAAATGTTGCAAGCATACCCTGATGTTGTCGATTATCTTAGAAATTATCATAGTCTATTGTGGATGAGATGCTACTTCAACACAAACATTAAGCGTGACTACATCAATAACAACCTTGCTGAGTGCTTTAACAATTGGGTGAAGCAAATAAAGGATCTTCCTATTGTTGAGCTGGTAGATAAAATTACGGAGATGATCATGGATCTCTTTGATAAGAGAAGGATTGGAGAGATGCTACAGGGGGTCAAACTACTAGTTGTCATGCAGCAAATCAATGCGAGGACTAGAGGCCTAGGTCACTTGAAGTTTGTCAAATCTACAAATGGGAATGCTGAGGTGAAGGACAACAACAATGACCAGCTTAGGCATGTTGTGAAAACAGATTCAAGGAAGTGCACTTGCCTTGAGTGGAAACACATAGGCAAGCCTTGTCAGCATGCATTAGCTTTTCTTACCAAAGAAAGTTATATGAATTTGGAGACTTATGTATATGAGTACTACTCAGAAAGATTCAATGCTGCATATGAAGGGGAATAGAACCCATTAAAGACAAGTCTAAATGGCCTCGGATTCAACCAGGTTTTCAACTCCTACCACCAGTTGCGAAAAGACCTCCTGGAAGACCTAGAAAGGTGAGAATCAAGGGTTGCTTAGATAAGGGTGGCAAGGGCAAGAATAGATGCAAACGATGTGGGGAACTGGGACAGAAGCAAGCTGGTTGTCATCTAAATGGGACAAAGAAAAGGCACATCACTCTACCATCACTTATCATGCAAATTGTTATTTTCTGGCTATTTATTTTTTTTTCATTTATCATTTAACTTGTACAGTAAGAGCAAAAGCAAGAAGAGCACATATAGAACAAGGAGATGTAAATTAGGAGGTCCAAACGCATCCCAAAGTGGAGGTCCAAAAACACCTAAAAGGCCTAGGTTGATGGGATTGACATTTTTCCTCAGCTACATGATAGCTCTGGTCCTTTACAAGAAGGTATTTCCTTTGTTGCTACTATTGGCATTGACATTGACAATAGTCAATAATTGAATTCTTTTTTATAAGTAACCCAATAATTATTTGTAGGCATCTGGCATTGACAATAGGAGATCGAGAATAACAGTCATCACGTACATCTCCAACAAAGGCACAAAAAACTACTAAGAAGATGACTCCAAAGAAGAAAAAGAAGAACTAAGAGTTATCTTTGTGTAGTTTACTTCATGGGCAAAAATAACTTATTTGTAATATTTTCTAAACTTAATGTGTGAGCTATGACTCATTGCCTAAAAGATCAGTTTGATGTTATCTGCGCCTCTGAAATGTGCCTTTCTGCCTGGCATAATCCTATATTATGTACTTACATGTTTTTTTGTGGTTAAATCTTGTGTCCTAAAGAAGACATCTGATCCAGGATTTAGTTACCATTGACGTGTTTGTCATATGGAATGACTATGACCAGGTTTTTGTTTGAAGATTTTGAATAACAAAATATGTTGCGTACAATTTATTTACAGTTATGTTGCACTTTGCTCGCTTGAACCACTGCATCAAGGTCATTAATTGTCTTGAATGATGCAACTGCTGATTTTCTTCTAGCTGTTTGTGTTCATCAATTTGCTTAACAAGAGGCATGCTGAACTACCATCATGTTGATGCCAATTGAAATCCTTTTCCCTGAACTCTTGGTTCGTATAACCATTAAGACGATTCTTTTCTAAATTGATCTCCAGAAAGTGAGAGGGGCAAGATTCAGGGCCCGTTCGTAGGGCTCCAGCTCCTCCATGATTATGCTCTGACTCCTTATTCTAATCTTCTAAACAATCAAGAGCAGTTTCTGAAAGTGTTCGGCTAGTTGGTTGGCTTTAGATTCTTGAATGAGGGGATCCTGAAAGAATTGTCAAGTTTGTCCTTGTCTATAATACCCGTTGTATTTGTAACTTGACCCTTTGTATTTGTGTGGATTATTTATGAGACATGAGAAAATAAAAACCAAAATCATGCAATATATTGAATATCCAAGTAATTAGCACGGTAATAAAGTCCAAAAATTATGTAGAATAAAAGACAACAAAATAAGTAAAGATATGCTCATTAGACCATCCTAGATTGACTAATTGCTCTTGTGAGATCATCATGAAATTGATCCACTAACCCATCATTGGACTGTGATGTTGATGAATCTGAAGCATTTTGAGATATGGCATATTTTACATATCGAGATGGTATTGTAGGCACATAACTAGGATCCCGATCACACCTACTAAAATGTTTGTCGGAGATAGCATTCTCACGTATGATGTTATGAAGGCACATGGTGGCTACCGCAATCATCTTTTGCTTGGGCATATCAAAGGTTGGTATCTTTAGGAGAATCCTCCATTTCATCTTTCACACACCAAAGGTCCGTTCAACAACATTGCGAATACTTAAATGCAATTGGTTGAATAGTTCTTGCTCACCAATTGGAACAGGGCCTCTCCGCCAATCAAGGACATGATACCTTTGCCCCTTGTATGGTGCTAAGTACCCTGGCCTATTTGGATAGCCAGCATTAACAACATAATATTTCTCTACAACATAGATAACGAAATTGAATCCAACATTATGGGGAAAAATATACATAGATGATAGGAACAACAATTACCCTGTCGAGGATGAGGAAAGACATCTCTATCAACATCCAATGCATGATAGAGCACAGTAGTGTCATGCATAGATCTAGGCTGACCAATAGATGTATATGTGAAGCACATGTCAAAATCAATGACAACCATAACATTCTGAGTTGCATTTCCAGATCTACCAATGTATGTAGCAAGATCTTCTGGAGGTGGAGTTGCAAGTATGTGAGTACCATCAATAGCTCCGATGCAATCTTTACAATATGGTCACATCCTATTATCACCTCTAATTCTACTATGAATAGTAGAAAAATTAGGATCATTGGGTTGTATAAAATTCTTCGACGTCTTCACAAAGCATTGTAGTTCCTCATTAATTTTTTGAGAAATTGTGTCATCAGAATGCTTGTACCAATTCTGTGCTCTTTGATTTGATTCACAACCACCGCATATATATAGGAATATAGAAAGTGCCTCCATTGTTGTTTTTTGTACTGCAACCCAGTCTTTTCTTCAAATTTGGCAATCATAGCAACATAACCTACTTTATTCAAATGGGTACTTGAACAATTTCCAGCCCTAACTTATTCAACAAATAACTCACACACTATCCTAGTTTTCTCATCGATCCACTCAGCATTTTCTGCCATCTGCATTAGACCATATGTCATAAAATAACTGAACAATACACTTAAGACAACAGTCCATGTTTGACACCGTGATATTGTGAAGATATGCACATTTTTGAACTAGAAACCAACTATAGAGACCTGAACCATTGTGGTGATTGTCAAATATAATGTTAGAAGAAAAACTCCATCAGCATGATATACAACAAGAGTTATTTTGGCACTTTTGAGACCTTACCATACTGCCCCTCTTCGATCCAACTCATACCTCGTAAATCATAACTTCAAGTTGCAAATCATTTGGTAGGAAAATATAAATATATGCTTTCCCAAGTACATAGTGAATCAAGATTAAAGACACTAAAGTGTCAATTTCATGCAATCACTGAGATGCTTGGACCCAATGCAAGTGATTTTGGCTGGAGCAAAACAGATAAATATATTGTATATGAGAAAGATATATACGACAATTGGGTGAAGGTTTGTACACATAAACCATTTTTTGCTTACCAGAGATTATGTATTTGTGATTGATTATTTCTCAATTAATTTGTAGAGTCATCCAACTGCAAAAGGCTTGCGGAACAAACCTTTTCCATACTTAGAAGATCTCTCAGTTGTTTATGGGAAAGATCATGGAACTGGGGAAGATTTTGAATCTCCAACAAATGCAGTCAAAAGAATTACAGAGGAGGAAATGAATGTAAATTATGCTAATCTTGAAGACATGAACACTGTAGTGGATGAACAGAGCCCTGGTGACAGTTCAACTGAGAACCATCGCAATACACAAACTATACCACAATCCCAACCAAGAAACGAGGAAGCAGAGAATACTTGAGGGTCCAAGAGGAGAAGAACCAAAGCTAATGAAGATCCTGTAGACTCAGTCAGTTCATGCATGCTTTCTATGCAGGCAATGTTTGCCAGTGCTAATGATAATATTGCCAAGTTAGCTAGCTGTTTTTAGTTCATACAAAATGATGCAGACAGAAAGCAAAAGGTCTTCGAAGAACTACAGAAATTTGAATCTATTCCATTCGAGGATCGCATGAGGGCTGGTGCTGTTATTTGTACAGAGACTAACAAGACAAATTACTTGTTCTCTCTTCTAGAGAGGAGTACAGACAATCTTATGTTCAGATTTTCATTGAACAAGGATGAATCGATAGGATAATGACCAAATTTGAGGCATATCCAACTATGATAAAGATGTAGTTTTTTAGTTTGATGAATATCATAATCTGAAACTTGCTTTCATCTTGTTTTTTTTTGTTACAAGTGATTAGTAGAAAGTGGAATTGGCTTTTCAGATGCACAAGAGGTAGTCTATATTTTTCCATTTTACTTGGATTTTTGGCCACATTTATGTACAACCAATGAAAAAACTTGTTCATGGCATAAGAAAGTGAGAACCACTCAGCATTCATTCGTTCCACAAAAATTACATGGCAAAATAAGGGAATATCTTTTTTTTAAAATTTTGGCCAGGAGCTCTGGCATTCAGTATAGAAAGAGAATAACAGCCGGGCTACAGACGCACACACACCCACACACACAGCTGTACTCGGCTCCATGATCACCCGGGCGAGTTCAGAGACTCGAACCTGGGCGGGCTGCTTGCGCACTAGCGCAACAAGCCACTTGAGCGCTCTCTCATTTGCAAATGTCAAGCAGTGGAATGAATCAAAACCAAACAAATTACTAATACTAATTTCACACAGGTTCATTCAGATCTACGCTCTTGTTAGAACTAGCTTCATGAAAAACAAGAACCAATGCAATAGATTTGCTCAGATATGGAAATTAGGGTTAGAAGTGTTGGTAGACTAACCTATGTAGGAGGAGTACGAGGTGTGCGTAGACCCTCTGTGGATGCTGGGTTGCCGCTCCTTGACGCCGTTTGTCCACGCTTGCTCGTCGCTCGTGGACATCATGGACGTGGGGTTGCCGCTCGTGGACGTCGGGTCGCCATGCACACCGAGGCATGGACATTGGGTCGTCGTGGACACTGGGGTGGCTAGCAAAAAAGCTTGTTAGAGCTCGAATCAAAATTTCTTCAATTACAGTAGCTGATAGGTTTAAAATTAAAATAAGACAATTTTAAGCGGAAAAAAGTTAATGAGGCTCGACTCGATAATGGCTCGTTAGCTCGAATTTGATGTAATCACTTAAATGGTACATAAAATGATTTTACATCAAACTATGTCAATTTCGAAAAAAGCTCGATAATAACTCGTTAAGCTCGATAGCCAGCCCTATGCTGGGCCGTGGATGCGCACCGCTCTCCTAGGGATTTCGTTGTGGACGCCGGGCTCCTCGCATCAAAACACACGAACACGAATGCCAGAACATGAACACGAGATGCGAATGGGGGATTTCAGGGGCTCCGTGAGATGGGAGAGCGGGGTATAGCAGTGGCATTTCACGGGTAAATACCCCTAACTTGAAGGGTTAATTTCATTTGGGTGTGCCGGATCCCCACCAGAAGCTACTGTTTGGTCGCTCCTCCACCCACGTTCATTTTCACTGGAGCGCTTCGATTGATCGGTGAATCTGATTTTGAGGAGCCAACGTGTTCGGCTGGGCATGGGCCGCTCCAGCCGAGAAGTCAGGGGGAGGAGCAGTACCGAACGACCCCTCAGTATTGCCTATTGCAGCACCCTTTAAATTTTCACTAAGGGTATTTTCCACGACAGCATTATTTTCCATGACTGAAGATTTGCATTTTCCGTCAGCTGTAGAATGGGCAATAGCCAAAACATCTTTGCCAGGATCACAAGGGGTAAAATCTGTTAGAAATTGGCCCATTGGGTGGCCAATTTCTTTTAATTCCAAAGCATGCATGGTTTAGTATCATATTGCCTAGCCAAGTGGGGATTAGACAACTTAAAAGGTGGAGTTCTTTTCACCTCTTGAATAATGATACTTAGCATGAGTATGGCATAGGGTGGACAATAACTATTAGATGTGCAAAGTAGACACTAAATGGCCGAAATCAGATAAGAAGATAATCAAAGGTCAGATAACCATGCCCAGATTCCTTACTATCAGTACCCTTCAATGCATGTGCTTTTTTGTGTCTACTCCACCAAGATATCCATTCTGTATTTTAAGTGCTCTTGATGAACCTTAGCAGTGGTGCAATTCAACGCATGCTTTGCTATCAGTTCGATAAGGTATTAGTCAGCTCAGATGCTCACCTGAGCATCACTTTCCTCGTCGCTGTTTTCTCCTGTCTTTGACCCATTACCAGCATTGGCACTAATATGACTGCTGGCTGCATTGTTTTCCCACGCACCAAAAGACTGGTAAAGACATGCAGAAAGGCGACGAGCTGGGCGGCGCAGGAGCCCGGGAAGCGCAGGAGAGAACGGGAGAGCATAGAGTTCAAGTTCAGAGGGCATCTGAGTCATTTCGCGTGGAAGAAAAATCAGAAAAAGAAAAAAATAGGTGGAAAGTGGCAAATGTGGCCCAAAAAAAAAAATCATCTAACCGTATGGCATTTTATCAGTGTCGTTCAACTATGAAGCATATTAAAAGATCTTGCAAATGTGACGTATGGTCAATTTTCCCAAATAAGAAAGATCTTGCATCTTAAAAGATGAAGTATAAGAAGGATCTTGGGAGAACTTTTGACATTTCATTCTTGCAAGAATCACTACTTCGATTTACTCTTTATAGTGGCTACCCATCTTCACATACAAGCTGTCTCGGTTTCTTGCCACCGGCGCCCATGAGGATTGCCAATCGTCGCTTCCCAGGGACGTTGCCTCTTGGCAATGCCATCTTGCCATTCACCTTGCGCCTTCTACTGACGCTTTCTAATGCTCATATTAAGGCTATTCCCAATGCATGGTAACATATCCATTTAATGCATGTCACATAAGTATTTTTGATGATGTGGCAAGAGAGTTAAGAGGGGAGAGAAGAAAGCTGTATCTTGAAGAAAATACTACTTGGGCACTAAATCATAGACATTGAAACTTGAATCATCTAAGTGACCCACAATTCATACTCTCATACACATCTAGCATTTAATTATCTTGTGGGGACTAAAAAACAATCTATGATACCGTGCATTAGGACAGTTGTATCTTCTATAATATCATATGACATGATAGTTTTGGATATTGTGACAAGATACAATGCACTGTTAATAGCCTAAGGTCATTCCCAGTGCATAGTTTCATTTCCCAGTTTCCAAGAGTGCCACATCAGCTTTTATCTAGGTAACCATGTATCTTGAGTTTCATCTAAATAAAACTCTCTTATCTCCCATGAAACTCTCTCTATCTCTCTCTTCATAATTACTTTACCATGTCACCAAACATGATGATGTGTCATATCATTTAATGAGAATGAAACTCTTATTATGAATGGCCTAAGCAAGGCGTCTCGAGTCTCGAGGAAATCAAGGTGGAGTAGATTGGGAAAGTGAAGGCGAAGGAATAACGTCGCTTGGTCCAATCCATTATAAAGAAGCAATCACTAAGATTGGCTGAAATCCACTCGGTGGATTCGGGGGGCAACTACATCCGAAGTTGAGAGGAGATGTTGCGATTCTTACTCTTTTTGGCTGCCTGGGATCTGTGGATAGAGATGTGATTTTGTTTTGGGCTTAATTATTGCAGGTCTAACACTTGTACTCCCACTTGTTTTCTCATAAAATAAAGCAAAGAGAATTATTTTATGAACTCATAATAAATAAAATAAACTCTTGGATGAACTTAAGTTCGAGTCTCACTTTTACCAAACTTAATGTGTGGGTAATCAGTCTTTTATTGTCACATCTAAAAGAAATTTCTGGCATGACCTGTATTATTAATAGTAAAGGCAAGTATAGGAATAGGATGGTTTCAAAAAGAAAAGTACAGGAATAGGATTGGTCAGATTTACACTTTGGCTATTTCAGGTTTGGAAAATGAGATTTGTGAAAGCTTATGGTTAGGGATGAAAACCGAACAAAAACGGTCGGTAAATGGTCATTCCGTTTCCGTTTTCACATCTTTTACCGGTAACGGAAACGAAATCGGAAACCCCAGAAATGGATAGTGACACAAACGGATGTGGAACGGAACGGAGTGGATACAGAAACAAAAGTGAAAAATTCCACAAGAACATAGTACATGATCATAATATACATGACCACAAAACTAATGTAACTCATTCCACCTCCAAGACAGATACAAGAACAATATTATGTTTACCGGTATCACTAGAAAGTTTTTTTCTCAAGTTTGTACTCATTATTTGTCCATCAGATCAGACCATCATGTCCTTCTCCATATTATTATCATCGACATTCTCTTAGTCCTCCAACTATAAAGGTGTAACACCCTAAAATTTGTATATTATTGTTCAATGTTCATTTATGGTTTTCTAAGATTTATCCTAGGTTTTCTGGAGTTTATAAATGCCATTTTGCTATTTTTAGATTTATAGAATTAATCTATTCACAAAAAATGAAACTAAAATTATGCTAGAAATAATTTTCCTAGGTTTAAAATGTTTCAAAGTATTTTTGAGATTTTTTTCGGAATTTTTGAACTCTATTTGATATTTTCTATAAAGTCATTTGTATTTCTAAAATTATTTTAATTCAGAAATAAATGTAAATTCTCCATTCTGCTTTTTGGGCCAAGTGGGCCAAGTTTTTGACGATATTTTTGGTTTCACTTATATGGAATTTCCATTTCCATTTCACTTTCCGTCAGAAATGACTCTCTCGTTTCCATTTCCGACAAAAAATTTCCGTTTTTGTATTTCTAAAATTATTTTAATTCAGAAATAAATGTAAATTCTCTGTTCTGCTTTTTGGGCCAAGTGGGCCAAGTTTCCGACAGAATTTTCGGTTTCCCTTATACAGAATTTCCGTTTCCGTTTCACTTTCCGTCGAAAATGGCGCTCTCGTTTCCATTTTTGACAAAAAATTTCCGTTTCCGTTTTTGTACCAATATTTTTCGTTTTCGTTTCCGAAAAAAGGCTTCCATTTCCGTTTTTCTCTAGAACAGTCGGAAATTCTATTTCTGTTTTCATCTCTACTTATGGTACACATTTGTGTTGCTTAAAGGTTAGAATATTCACCCCAGATGTTGAAGGCAGAGAGAACTCAACCACCCCACCCCCAAAGCAAAATCATTCTGAATTCAGAATGTCTAAGAATTCCCCAAAGCAAAAATCATTCTACTATGAGTTGAACAGTCCAATTCCTTTGGGTTTGCCTTGTTCTAGAAATGGCTAGTTTTGGCATTTGCGAACACTTGTGCTGCTACTTATTTCCTCCCTAAATAGGTTGGAAAAGTATCATTCCATCTGTTCTTCATTGCTACGTCAACATTGTCGGGCAAAAATGAGCTGTAAATCATATTAGACAATGTCACGTTTATCCAGATCATCCCAGACTTCCCAGTAGTGATCATTGTCGTGTCATGTTGGCGAGTGTCTTTAATATACGGTAGTTTGCAGGAAGAAAGTATCAGAATTCAGAAGCATAAGCATCTCTGAGTTACAGCAGCATTCAATAATTTTGAGCATCAATACTAAGATCACAAAATAATTGAATGATTGCCCTGATACTCAGTCATAGATGGCACCAGCTGCTTCTGGACAGTGGACAGTGTAAATTGTGTGTTTTACGACCTCATGGGGTAGCAAAATACAGCCACTCAAGCACATCTATACAAACAAAGACACTAAAAACAGAAAATTGGAACAGCAGAAAGATGCATAAATCCAGAGAAAATTAGGGTACCATGACATTGTACTCCCCCAGGTATCAACAGAAAAAGAAACTCTAATATAAGGAATACATACAACCATCATCAGGTTTCTGCAGATCAGGTGCAAAAGCACCACAGGAGAAAATACATTCAGCACTGCAGTTTCAGCATTTTATTAGGGAGTAGGAGCAGATGCAGCAGCTAGAAAGGGAAGGAAATTTAACATCATGTAACTATAATCTGCAGCAAAGGTGCCAATTCACAATTTCGCTGAGGAAACAAGTGGCAAAAAAAAAGATGTTCGAGATCACATCGATCCAAATTATTTCAAAATCTTGCCAAGTGTTTTTGAGTTGGCAGTTGAAATCATATCAGGAATCAGATGTGGATCGCCTTCAGGTAGGTCTGCAGGCATGCCTCCTTCAGGGCCTCACTCACTGTCGGATGCGCGTGACATGTACGGGCAACATCCTCGCTGGATGCTCCATATTGAAGTGCAAGCACAGCCTCATGGATGATCTCACCTGCATTGGGAGCCATTATGTGCACGCCAAGGATTCTGTCAGTTTCTTTGTCGGCTACTACCTTCACTAACCCTTCGGCATCATCAATCGCCTTTGCACGGCTGTTTGCCAACAGGGGGAACTTCCCAACCTGGTATGCCACTCCTGACGCCTTGACCTCTTCTTCTGTCTTGCCAACAGAAGCCACCTCGGGGTGTGTGTACACCACGCCAGGTACAGTGTCATAATCGACATGGCCCTCCTTTCCAGCAATGAACTCAACACACGCAACGCCATCTTCTTCAGCTTTATGCGCAAGCATGGGTCCTGGTATTGCGTCCCCAATGGCATAGACACCTTTAATATTGGTCATAAAGCGTTTGTCAACAAGGATCCTTCCACCCTTGTCAGTCTCAACACCAATGGCGTCCAATCCAAGACCAGCAGTGTAGGGGACTCTGCCAGCAGACACTAGCACAATGTCAGCATCCAGAACACTCTGATCTCCACCACTTGCAGGCTCCACAGTTAACTTGACACCACTCCCAGAAGTATCAACCCCAACAACCTTAGTCTTCAGCATGAACTTCATTTTCTGCTTCTCCAGCATACGCTGGAACTGCTTCCTAATCTCTCCATCCATTGATGGGACAATATCAGGGGCAAATTCGACGACAGTGACCTCAGACCCTAGCCTGTTCCAGACCGAACCCATCTCTAACCCTATGTAGCCAGCTCCAATAACCACCAACTTCTTTGGTATTTCTGAAAGGGCAAGAGCCCCAGTAGATGACACAATCTTTTTTTCATCTATTGTAACTCCAGGAAGAGATTTCACATCTGATCCCGTGGCAATGATAATGTTCTTCCCTTCAACGACAGTGCTACCACCATCAATTAGGTCCACAGACACTCTCGAAGGGGAGACAAACTTCCCAAATCCTTTGACATACTCAACTTTGTTCTTCTTGAACAGGCCTTCAATGCCTTTCGTGAGCCCAGAAACAGCCTTGTCTTTTTGAGACATCATTGCAGGTAGATCAATTTCCAGATTGGAGAACTTGACCCCATGATGTGCAAAAGAAGCCTTTGCCTCATGGTACATATGCGACGAATGCAGAAGAGCCTGAAATGATCAAGAAGCAAAAATTAGATCCAAATGTTACAAAACCAAACAATGCACTTACAATTTTGCCGGTTTCTAAATATGCCAGCTTCAAACATATCAGCCAAGTCTCAGAATATTTCAGCATAGTTTGCAGCAACATTTGAGGAACCACCTCTCAGTGTTTTATCTGGCTTCATCAAGGTTCACATAACAAATTTCACATGCACAGGTAAAAATGTGAAGAACACTATAAACCACACCCAATAAGGTGACTGCAGGCCTTAACATGTATATAATCAGTAAACAGGCTTCAAAGACTGATCAACTGAACATCAAAAAGGTAAGCATAGTATAGTTCAATGGAAGCACACAATATGTCATCGAAGCTGAACACTATCAAGAATCAAGACAGGACCTGAACTCCTGAAGGCTCTATCCGAGCAAAGATCCTCTGACTAACAACATTGAGAAGCTAGAGCAAGAAAGTAACAACTACAAACGAGAGAAACTGAAGACACTAAGTTGGAGGCTCTCAAAGTGTTTGAATTTGACATCTATATTCTCTTCAAAGAAATTGCAAATGACATTTTTTAATCCCATGAATAGACGAAAAATTTTATAAACGAATGGCATTGTATTGGATAAATATAATAGCATTCCAGATCAACTTTTGAGGCTTATTATCCACCTCTACCTTCTAGATTAAAAAAAAAACTGAAAAGCTCCAACTTTTGTATTGAACTAGGTTAGTTGAAGCCACCTTATTTGTCCTGCCGGACCCGGCTCCAACCAGTAATATGGGAGAATTTTTACTATGCATTACCATGGTAGTATATAGCGGTAGTAGAAATTAAATCTGACCGTTGATTTGTCGAGGGCATTCTGGTCTTTTGGCTTGGGGTCAGGGTGGTGCTGAATGCTATTTTGCTCAATTACCATTATACCCCTCCACGAGACACAAGGTTGGGTGCTGACTCAGAAAATTATTTACCATTATACCCCTCCACGGGTTATACTACCCATACTACACATGGTAGTATAGTCAAATCTAATCTAATCTCAACCTTTGGATCTAAAGAAATGGACGACCCATATTCATTCTTGTGTATTGTAAAAGAGCTCTAATATGGACCCTAACACCTAAACCAACACAGCTATCGACAAACCTTCCAACAACATGCTCAATGATAACCATACAATCCTTTACAAACGAAATTGGGCATTAGCTAAATGAGGAAGGATGTATACTTATGCAGACAAAGCAGAAATGTAGAACAAACTACAAAATAACAAAACTCGAATTACATAAAGAATTTTTCATATAAATATTCCATGCTCTCGTTGAGCTCTATCTGAGATTTACACCCCCATGTTATTGCAGCAGCATACACTAGCAAAGCGACTGGAGTTGTTGTCACACAACAATTGCATGAGTGGTCAAGAAACTTCAGAACAAACTTTCCCCTTTCTCAATAATCTATCAGAATTTTGATCCATAGGAGCTCCCACCTAGTTGTGGTGCATTTACCTTGACCCCTGTGAGCACCATCCTCGATCAAATGGCACAACTAAAAAAAATTGAGATCCAAACAATGCACTACCTCCCAACCAATCATCCGACTAACAGAAGCAAAAGAAAAAAGGCACTAAAACTACACTCCACACATTCCCTCAATCAATTCTACAATCCACCCGCGGAAGCATTGGTCGCATATTAGTTCACACGAATCAGCACAGAGTTCAAATTCCACACCCAAGCATAGCGCACTCAAATGGCTCGGTAAGAACCAAGCATTGCGTCCAAATGAGCCATTAAAATCTACAAAACTCTCATCTGCTACATCACCACCTGTAATCCTAGAAGCTGAGCTAAGACCAGCGGAATAACGCAATAACCTGCGAATGCAAACCCTAGCCCAAATCATCGCCCGAACACGCACGGATCTACGAGCTCCAAGTCTTTAACCACACCAAGCGCATCCATATAGATCGCCTGGAGAAGGGAAGGGGTGCGAGGGGAGAGTAGAGGAGGCGATACCTTGGAAGGGATGCAGCCGACGTTGAGGCAGGTGCCGCCGAGGGTGCCCCTCTTCTCGATGCATGTGGTCCTGAGCCCCATCTGCGCCGCCTTGATGGCCGCCACGTACCCGCCGGGCCCGCCGCCGATCACGACGACGTCGCTCTCCTCCCCCGACGACGCGGCGTACCCCCTCCACGAGGACGCCCACGCCGCCTGCGGACGCCGGAGCAGAACCACCTCCGCCGCGCGCCTCCTCGCCAAGCTCGCCATCGCCATCTCGCAGACTCCTCGCTTCGATTTTTTTTTCCTGACCTTTTGCGCAAGAAAGAAGAAGAGGGAAGGGCAAAGGTGTAAATACGAGGAGTCAAGGAGAGCGTCTACGTCGTCAGGCACACGAGTACGAATACGGTCACAAGCTGTGTACACTGTACAGGAGTGGACTATCGCGATCACGCGCTATTCACGGCTGACAGGTGGGTCCGTACGTGTGGGAAGCTCAGGGTTAGCAAGCCTATCAATCGAAAAGGAGCAAATGGTGTGTGGGCCCGGTAGGCTTTTCTTCTTTTAATCTCCGTCACATTTCATGATACTTTCAAAATACACATTTTGGTCACTAATATGCCACAAGTGGGTAATTAATCGAACATAACTGTTGAGGCTGACAAGTGTACCATACGTGATACGCCATAGCGTTGTTACTGCATGTGGTAAGCAGAACGCATATCTATGAATGCCTTGGTTCCATATATCCTAAAACGATGACGTCCATCTTACAACAACCACAATGCATCAATAGAATAGCGTCTTACCACAGCGCAAAGATTTCCCAGTCCTCGACAGTGAGGAGCAAACTTTTATTGAACTGGAAATGGAACATCGAAAATTTGGCATTTTGCTATATACCATTCGTGTCACTGAAATATGTTTTCGGAACTCTCCCTACTTGCCTACCTCTCTCTCTTTCTTTTTTTATTGTTTTCTCTGAATAAGTTAAGAACATTTTTTTCTATCTATGTATTCTATTTGTTAGGTTTTTCCTCTTCCATTTAAGGTGCGTTAGGTTTTTCCTCTTCCATTTAAGGTGCCACATGGATACCTCACAAGTAGCAATAGTAAATATAGTGTCAAGCAAAATAGAGGGTAATTTGTTGAGATGGAATCAAAAGGATTTGATTAGAGAAATTGAATGAATCCATGTAAAAAGTTAAAGGTAGATGAGAATTGAGGAACTTGCAAGGAAACCTATAAGCTTGTGGTTGCAAGCATGACCAGAAAGCTCGAAAGCAATATACTGAAACTTTCTTGGGGCAACATATTGTTAACTAAAACCTTTTGGAGGGGAACTTTGCATTTTTCTAATTTTAGATAAACTGGTCATATTCACAAGTTGTTTAGTTCTTCTATTTAAAAAAAACAAATGCTTAGTTTTAACAAATGATGTTAATCAATAATTTTGTTTCAGTTAAGTTTTATGTAAGCCTGTTTAATTAGCACTAATCAAGTAGAAAAAACATTATCATGACAAATAAAAGGGGAGTATCTAACTATGTATCAAAACAGGAAAGTAAGACTAACTCAAGGACATTGAATAAGCAAACATTCATACCAAATACAGCCCATCAGGACAAATACCAAATCATGTAGTACACAACACTTCCAAGAAACGTCTAGAATGCGACTTATAACCGAAGAAAATGAATAACTGAAGCTTTTTGACCATGAAACATACACAATAGGGCCTTTTGAATCTTCCCAGGTTCTGGCTGCTTCTTCCATTTTCTTCTTCTCAATTTTCTCCTGCTCCTGTGCTTCTATGTATTCCTTCTTCATGTCGTATTTTAGCCATGGCAGCTTCTTCTTCATTAACTCAGCCTATGGCACAATCAATAGGGGTATTGTAATAACATGAAAAAATACTGCCCATTCCATTCATAACCAAGAAAATAAAAAATACAAACCTTTATTAGGAGTTTATCTCTTTGTTGGACACGCTCGGCATCTTTTTCTTGTTCAGTGTTGAGGGCCTTTAGATTATTCAAAGTTTGCTCCATTTGCTTTATAGCCTAAAATCCAACTTAAATTTGGTAGTGGATCAGTAGGAGAGGCTGACATCTAACATATCATTTGTAAAGAAGTCAGAAAAGCTTCAAAAGTTCAAGCAACATAAACAAAAAAGTGAAAGATTCAGCTTTACCACTTCAAGAGCCCTCAATTCCTTACTCCTTTGTATAAGCTGCTGATGTTGAATAGGTAAATCTGGATCACCAACAGCCTTTTCAGTCTCTTCTAGAAGTTGAATAGGACTCAGCCTTGCAAATTCACATACCCGATCTTGTGGCAAGAACTAAAGGGAGTTTAGCACAGAACAACACAAATCAGGTATAGTTTTACAGTTTGCTTCCAGTGTTTTGACGTTCTATGTAAACACGCACTGACAATTTGATGAATTAGGACTGAGTTAATGAAGAAGAAGCTGCCATGGCACATATAAAAGACTAACGTGAGTTAAGTTGTTAACTTGAATATTGAATTTCTTGATGACATCAATGACTTCCTTTCTTGGGACACTTGCACCTGCAGGAAAATAGTTTTAGTGACATAGGACGGACTCCTTTTTCAACAAAAACAACATATTTCAAAAGAATAACGACACACATAAACAATAGAGTACTTATCCACACACTTGAAGAGACATCATTTTCTTGAGGAAAGGCATTGTCTTTTTTATTACTCTTTTTTGGAGCCAGAAGGGGGAACCCTCCCTCCGGGTGTCTATTATTAGAAACCACAAAATACAAGTATTTAGGTTCCAAGAAAAGAAAAAGAAACATAAGGCAACACCTAAACTGCAGACCTAACCAAACAAACATTAAAAGAGATTAAAAGCAGTTAAAGAATGAGGAAAGGCATTGTCAACATTACATGTTGAGGGACAACGTTATAATTAACATCCTCAAGGATGTGAAGGCAAATGAGCGAGTAGGTACTATATACTATAGTTCGAAGGTTTCCTAGCTAGAGAGCATGCCCACATGTCCTCCCTCCGCTAAAGCCCCTCCAAAAAAATGTAATTATGTTTAGGTCATTTCGACGTTTTTTTTACGAAAAGAACCTTTTGATTTAGCAAAATCGCGAATCTTTCATGAAAGGACCTAAATAAATGCCAAAAAAGAGCGTAATTATGTTTAGATCCTTTTGACAGTTTTTTACGAAAAGGACTTTTTAGTTTAGTAAAATTACGAATCTTTCGTGAAAGGACCCTAAGTAAATACCGAAAAGGAGCGTAATTACGTTTAGATCGTTCCAGCTATTTTTCGCAAAAAGGATCTTTTGATTTCGCACAATCGTGGCCAATTTTTTTAAAAAAAGCACCACCGAGAAAAATGAATTTTTTTTAAAAAAAATCCGGGTCAATTTTTTTTTGTCGGGCGCGGCATTGCGCGCCTCGTGTCCTCCGTCCGCAAGCACCCCTCAAAAAAAATATAATTATGTGTAGATCCTTTCATCAATTTTTTGCGAACAGGACCTTAAAAAGGACCTTTTGGTTCAGCAAAATCGTGAAAGTTTCATAAAAAGACCTTAAATAAATGAAAAAAAAGACGTAATTATGTTTAGATCATTTCAGCTATTTTTCGCAAAAATGACCTTTCATTTTGGCACAATCGTAGATGTGCACGGCGTGTCACGCTGCGAAAACATTCCTAGTGTCCTCTATTCGATGCAAAAAGTGCAATCCAGAGATGCGTCTCTCTCTACCTGGGCCTAGAGGGACATGCTAGCATATTTGCCCTCCTTCTCTTTTTTTTTATTTTTATTTTTATACAAAAATAGTTTTCTATTAAAAATAGTCTTCCTCTATGCTACAGTACCATTCATGTCCAGTGTCCAGTGGCACAGAAGGAACAGATGTCATCTATGGTTTTTTTGCGGTGGATAAGGAGGCTATTTTATAATGTTTTCTAAAGGAAGCTATTTTTAAGGAAAAAAAGTAGAGACCAAACAAGTGAACAGTCCCCCCGGTTGTTGGGCATGCATGCTAGTTTATCGTGGAAGCACTAGCACACAGGAAGTGCATCTACCATATATCACTCCACATCAAGATCGAACCAGCTAGAGGCTTCTCCATGCGAGCTGCTGTAACCCCAACTAAGGCGGCCGAGTCATGTGCAAAATCCTCACATTTGCGATCCATTCTACCATTTCTACATGTGATTCATTCCAATATTCCCCATCTTCTACGCGGGTAGGAGCCCTAAAAAGATTGAGGTTTGGTTACCACGAACCATGCATGGTTGAGGGGAGCCATGCTATCTACCGGACTTAATTTTTAACTTTTTTAGGAGATATTAAACTATAAGTCGATAGTATCAAGAGATACTAAAAATTTAAAAGATAGAGGTACTAAAAGGTACATGATTTTAAAGGTAATTTAATTGTAACTCGGAAAATCTCTAGCTATCTCTAGTTCTGTATATCCTCAGGTGTATAGATCCAGACAGTACGCGAAGAGAAAGGTCTTCCCTTTGGCGAGATACTTGAAGGTGACAAGGAGCAACACCATGTGCCCCTTCTCCGTTCCGCCGTGACCACGTACGGCTCATCTCTACGCCGCCGGAATCAAAGCGCCTAGCTAGTACTCTCAATGGATGGAGAATGAAGCCTTACACGGATTATAGTTTATGTTATAGGATTACAGCAGAACATTACAGGCATCCGTCTTGTTTCATCAGTGTTTTGTTTTGGCAAGATTTGAAGGAACGAGAGGCATGTGGTAGTGGGGGTACCGTTGAGCAGCCAGTCGGACTCGTTCACGGTGTGGATCTTCCTGGTGATGCAGATGGTGTGGTCGGCTGTATCCCCGTACGTGGAGGGATATCTTGACATGGCCGGAGTACTCCTCCCCCCTCTTGACAAAGGCTCCGACGCTGGATGCCCTGCCGAGAACCTGCATGTAGGCGGTACAGAGTAAATTTATCTTGTGTTACGGAAGCAGAAGCAGAATCAGCGACAAATGGAGTAACAAACGAAATGGAGAGGAGGGTACGCTTGGGTCAGCAGCGAGTGCGATGGTGCGGTTGTGGCGGCAGGTGAGGCGGTCGTAGGTCATGAAGTTGCAGAGCTCGATCTCCACGATGTTCCCCGGCCGGCACGTAGTCGTCAACTCGTCATCGCCTCTGCAGGAACCAAAAAGAGAAAAATGAGATGGGCAAAATCGCGCGTGCCGCGAGAATAATTGGGTGACCGACCCGACCTCTGTGGTGTGGAGACGGAGGCGAAGGCGAGCTTGGGGCGCTTGGCGGCCGCCGCCATGGGAGAGGAGAGAGGTTAAGGATTTGCTCGGAACCACTCAGTGCATGCATGCAACCTCTCAGTCTGTTGCTTCTCCTATTTCTTATCGTTTCTAGTATGTGCTCAGTCCACATCGGGAGCTCGTCGAGTCCGAGTCCCGCGCGGCACGAACGAAGGGACGTGCGCTCAACCGCGCGCACTGCAGATCATGCCGGTCGTTTAGAAATCCATGTAGCCACGTTTAGGAGGTTTTGTTGATCTATAAAATAAAACAGCTAACAAAACCCCAAAAGCTGCGGCTTTTTTTGTGCAGCGCAAGAACCTGTCTCTACGTGTGTGTGTTCTGCTCTCACCAGCTTGTTCCCGTGAGTTTGTGTCCCAGCCACCGCGTGTGTGAGTTCGATCAGCGGGAGAGAAACCCTCAAGTGGTATCAGAGCATAGGTTTGACCGATCCGTGCCATGTGGACGTCCCAGACTCCGCCGCGACAGGGGCGACGTGGGTTATCCTCTCCACACTGGCGACGAAGCGCAGTTTAGAGGTGTAAACAGGTCGGGTACGAGCAGATAATAGGTCATCCTATACCCTACCCTATTATTTTTTCTCTGGGTACGGGTACGAACACGGGTAGTAAAAATCGGGTAGGATACAAATAACAGGTAGCATTTTCTAGGAACAGGTAGAAATCGGGTTCCGGGTAGTGCGCGAACGGATATAATACAGATAACGGGTACTTCATCGGGTAGTACACGAAATACCTAAGATCAAATCATGCGATGAAAACAATCCAACTATCACACTAGGACATAACATAATACAATAGATAATACCGTATAGTTTAACAAACATACATAGTCCAACAAAGAGTCCAACTAGTACATAATCAAAAACATGGAGTTCAATAAACACATAAAGTCCAATACATAAAGTGAAATTCACATACATAGTTCAACACATAGAGTTAAATTATACAAAACAAATTTCTTCATACATATATCAAGATCTCAAGTCTCAATATCGTCATTCGTCCCCATAGCATTCAGATCTTCAATTAAGGTTGCTATTTTGTTCTTCAAATCTGAAATGGGTAAACAAGAAATTAGTAGTTATGAACCAAGAATTTCCTTAATGCATTAGTGAAGCCACATAAATAAAATAAAAATTTACCTTTTTGTGAAACAATCATCCAATCCTTTGTACAAACTAAAGCCTCAACAATGTCGGCATCAAGACGACTACGAAATGGATCAATAACGCGTCCATCGGCGCTAAATGCTGACTCTGAAGCAACCGTAGACACTTGCATAGATAGCACATCACGAGCAACACATGAAAGAATAGGAAAAGTTGCCATTTGCCCCTTCCACCATGAGAGCACATCAAATTCTCCATCTCCATCACTAAACTTCAATAGCCCCTCACTCATATACACATCCAACTCTGACATCTTCTTATCATTGCTTGTAGAGTGATACAACACATCAATATCAACTTCATTCTCATCCTCATCATCCAATAAGAAATTCCTTGACTTAATACCATATCACACTCTTTCGAAGCAGATGTCTTATTGATAGAAGATGCATTGATACTTGATGAATAAAATGCAAACAATTCATTAACCACATTCATAAATTTTACCTTCTCCAACTCAGCCATCTCAGTGCTATATATTTTTGACAAGTACAACTCAACCAACTTGTGTTTGTACCTTAGATCCAAAAATGCCGCTACTGCCAAAGCCAAATTGCTCATGTCCCAATACTTTTCAAATTTATCTTTCATAGATTCAGCCAAGGTAGAAATTATGACATCATCATTCTCATACCATCTTGCAATAGCAATCTTGATCTCACAAAATTTTCGATAGAAATGATTTGCAGTAGGATAAGATGTGCCAGAGAAGAGTAAAGTGACATTATAAAACTTCTTCAAACATTTACAAATATTTGCTGCATTCAACCAATCATGACTTGTAGGGTTGACATGCCCATATCTAGCCCTATCTTTAAGAGCAAGTCGATCAAAAACATCCTTGTAGTAAATTGCATCTCTTATCATAATATAAGTAGAGTTCCATCTTGTGACAACATCCAAGGAAAGTGCTTTCTTAGTGTCCAAATCACATTCTTTAGCACATTTTTCAAATGCCTCCCATTGATGGGGTGATCTTTTTACTATTGTTATGAACTCTCTAATATTTCCAATAATTTCTCCAATTGTTTGTAACCCATTTGTAACAACAAGGTTCAATATATGATTTGCACATCTAACATGAAAAAATTTGCCACCACACACAAGTAAGCCTCTAGCATTTTCAATGACAACGTCAGCAGCAATTTTGTTTGAAGAAGCATTGTCCAATGAAAGGGCAAACATTTTCTTATCAAGGTTCCAATTCAATACATTGGAAAAAAATGTATCACCCAACTTTAGCCCTGAATGATTGCCATGTACATGAATGAAATTGATAATCCTTTTTTGCATATTCCAATTATCATCAACCCAATACGCTGTGACACATATATATGCTTTGTTCTGATTTGATGTCCACATGTCCATAGTAAAACTAAAGCGACAAGAGAGTGATTTAAACTGGTCATACAACTTGCTTTTTTCCTCTTTATAAAGATCCATGATTTCTTTACGAATTGTATTACGGGATTTCACAGGAAAACTTGGCCGTAGTGACTTGATAAAATCAACAAAATACTCATGTTGAGAGATATTAAATGGATACTCATGCATAATGATGGCATAATAAAATTTTCTCAAACTAGCTTCCTGATCATACTGATATGTTGCAATGCTATCATCCTTTTGATGTAATAGTTGTTGACCTTTCACAACCTTATGCTTCAATTTCAAGTGCTTACTAAAAGCATGCCTACCATTTCTGTTATCAGCTCTAGTTGTATATGGACACATCTTGCATTTAGCCCATTGCTCCTTGATGACTGAACCATCATCTTTTATTACCTCCTTCACAAACTTTGTGAAATAATCCCACACAAAGGAAGTGAGCTTCCTTCCAATTTTGAGATTTGCTTCATCTTCCACTTCTGTACTCTGTTCAATGTTTGCACTTGCACTTGTACGTACACTTACATTTGGACTTGAACTTGTACTTTTAGATTGTAAATCTACAAATATAATAAAACAAGATAATAGTAAAATTATATTAGTATCAAAACTTTTTTTTAAAAAAACTCCATAACTTAGATATTGGTAAACAAATGCGACTTATACCTTGGACCGCCTTACTTGAGGTCACCATAACCATAGTCTTGCTCGACGCCGATGCTTTGAATGAGGACCCCATGAACTTGCTTGTAGGGGTAGCCACCTTCTTGCTTGACCTTGCCCTTGTTCAACACCGGCGTAGTGGCCTCCTTGCTTGAGGAGGTCATCACTGCCTTGCCCTTGTTCAACACCGGCGTAGTGGCCTCCTTGCTTGAGGAGGTCATCACTTGCACTGTTGGAAGGTCCACAAGTCGTCGTACCTTCATTGGACGAGGACATGCACCCATGGACTTTTTCTTACCACGGCCGACAGCAACCTCCACCTTCTTGCTCTGACTACTAGCAATGCCATCCTCCTCTCTACTAGCAATGTCATCCCCCTCTCCATCCTCAATAGCAACACTATAGTTGGCGTCCTCCTCATTTGTGTCTTGGCTCAGGTTATTGTCATCCTCCCCTCCATCAGCTTTGTTGCCTACCATGTCTTTTCTATCATTAAAAAATAATGCATTGGTTAGGTGACCACAAATCTAGTCCAAAAATAATATTCTAATTAAAAAACACAAGCATCCTATTGTGTTTCAGCACGGAAGAAACTCATTTTACAAGACTGCTACTGAAAGACTGACGAACAAGGTTCAGTTTTACTTTAAGAGTTATGGAAGGAGTCTTGTCATGCATTGAACATTTCTATCCTGATCAATCTGACCAAGTTAACATATCAAAAGTAGAGATGAGAGCATACAAGAATGCCACTGGACTCTTTGGCATCTGCTTCAAAAAGTTACCTAGAATGGGCTACAAAAAGAAGTCATCTGCTTCAAATAATATTACAGTTTGCTTGCTATTTGTGAACAAGGTTATGGGCAGGTCCAGCCATATGAAATAATTTGAGTACTGCATGAGTTTTTTGGTTGCCTGTAATAATTGACAACCTTTACCCCAACAGTGTCTTACATCTTTGTCAGTATAAACCAAGAAAATGGCCTGCTAACACTACTTGGAGGTTTCATTTGTTGGTTGGTAATTTATGTCAGCTTAGTGTTACCTGCGCAATAAAATTGAACTGAACGAAGTGCAGCAAGCAGGGTAATGATTCCATACCAGTAACCATCACAAATACAAAAAATAAGAACATACATTGGGGTAAGTATCTGTTGGTATTTCCAACCGCAGGATCTTCTTGACAATATAAGAAGAGGGGCTTTGTGCTGCTCCTTGCCAACCCACAGACCCTTGAGAAAAACCTATTCTCTGATCAACAATAGAATGATAATAAGGTGATGTAATTCTCAGGAGATAATATGGAATTATGGAGTACATAAGAAATGGGCGAGAGTGTAGTGCCCAACAAGAATGCCATACATAACTAAAATATTGACTTAATTCTGGAAAAGTTCCTCCAGATTTCCAAATGCTGTCTAAGTATCTCCATGATTCAGTTGCATATAACAATCCTAAGAAGATGCTCCAAATGTCCACATTTCAGCTCTCACTAAGGGAATAAAAAATGGATTGTGTAGTTGCCATCTCTAATTAAAATTGAACTGACAGAGTACAGCAAGCTCATAAAACTTTTTTTCTAAACTAGGGAACAACAAAAAATTAGCCTGATTATTTTCTCAGCATTTAGTAGCAAGGATATATACCCTCAATTCATAAACTTTACTTTTGTAAGTTCAGCATCTACTCATTTATTTGCAATTTTAAGAGAAAATAATAGGATTTGCCCAATCTTTATCGAAATTCACTAATCCAGTTAAGCTTCGATAATTTAAATAGCAGAGGGCAATAAATGAGAGAAAAAGAGTAGCACTGTATCACCAAGCAATATCACTGCATTGCCAAAGTTAAAAGGGTAGCACTGTATCACCAAGCAATATCACTTCCTAATTTCCAAATTGAGCTTCAGAGAACAAAATTGTGTATGAGCATGCATGAGCAAAAGTACAACTGTAACCTTCACAAACACCACCTCAACAGATAAATGTAATTACCGGCAACTAATTAATGTGATTTCATTATTTACCTTACGCTCAAAGTTGTAATCCAGAAGGATATTGGCCGCCTTAATGTCAGTATGTCACGATGAATAATGTTAGGATGACCTGAAATCAAGACCAGGCATTGTCTCCTCAAACCTCAATATAGCTAAAAGCCAAACACTAAATCCCCAAACCCCAAACACTAAATCCCCAAACCCCAAAATCCCGAGCTCTTTGATCAAATGAAATCAAGGCCAGGCATTGTCTCCTCAATACAAGGAGGTGATCACGCTGTCGCCGGGGACGCTGCTGGCGACGAATTGGTTCGTGTGCGAGGTGTGCGGAAGGGGTTCCAGAGGGACCAAAACCTGCAGCTGCACCGCCGGGAGCTGCCTGGTGCCAGGAGCGGCGGCCGGGAGCGACGGTCGGGGGCCGGAAGCAGCGGCGAGAGGTCGGGAGCGGCGGCCTGGAGCAGTGGCGAGAGGCCGGGAGCGGCGGCGAGAGGCCTGGAGCGGCGGCGTGGCCTGGAGGCTGGAGCAGGAAGCAGGGCAGCCAGGTTTTGCCCATTGGCACTTGAATGACAGAATGACTTGAATCTTGATGCACTGCCGGCTGGGCCAGTGGGCCGTGACGCAGCTTGGGCCTTGACGCTTATATCCGGGTACTCGAATTGTGAAAATAATCCGGGTACTCGAATCCAACCCGAACCCGCAGGGTATTGCCGATTCCGTACCCGACCCGAACCCGAACATAACCTACCCAGGTACTACCCGTACCCGTACCCGGCGGGTAGTGTAAAATAGTTTTTCATTATGGTACTTTTGCATCCAGGTACAGGTACCGGTCGGGTAATACCCGACCCATTTACACCCCTAGCACAGTGCAAAGGAGGCATGGGACTGTATCAAGGCCATGCTTGTCGGCACTGTTTGGCGAGTTGGTTTATCATTACAACTTTCAATTTGAATGATTGGTTGGGTGGTCCAATTCTCAAATAACAACTTTCAATTTGAATGATCTCTTGGGTAGTCCAATTCTCATGTTTGCTTGGCTCCCCATTATTTTCTAGAAGTAGAATTGAGGGAACATTGGGAAATTATTGAGTATTTTAAGGGAGATGTGTGCTACTAATAGTTCATTGCAAATGTTGGAATCGTTAGTTTCATGGGTTGCTTTTTTATGTACACAAGCCATGCTGCCCATTGCGGTGATAAACTGTTCATATTCTGTTTGTGGTTGCAGATTACAAGAGTGCCCTTTGTTCAGAGTGACTGCATTGTATGGATCTTCAGGCAAACCCCGAGCTTGTATTTGGAGAGGAATTCTGCTTTCCTTCCACTGCGACTTACTATCCGACTCCATATGCCCCAACTGGTAATATTACAGGCTTGATGATGTCTTGATTAAGTGATATGTTTTGCTGGTGGAGTTTGTTACCAAATGTGTCATCTGACTTGTAAACAATCTCTTGATTGCAGGAATTAGTGTGCCTGCTGAGTTGCATAAGCACCAGAGAATTTGGGGATGTGGCGATCAAGGTCTACATTACTCGGTTAGTACAGCATAATGCTAGTTTCTTTCTAGATACTTAATTGTTTCCTAATGTCCATTGTCTGATCAGGCACATCCTTATTGACGGTCCAGTAGGCTGAGGGTGTTAGATTAGCTATATGTATAGGGGTTTATTTGCTTATTTCTATTTACCTTGGTTGATGTATTTCTAGCCCATTGGGGCCCATAATGAACAGCAAGCCGCATTCACACCTTTTCTAACATGGTATCAGATTAGGGTTAGGGTTTACCTCCACTGAAGCCGCCGTTGCCTCCTCTCCGGCTTGCCGCCGACGGGGTCGCCGCCATCGCCGGAACCTCTCCCTGGCGCCCTTCTTCTTCTCCTCACCAACCCTCTGCGCCGCCGGCCTTCCCTCCACGGCGTCCATCTGAGTGTCGCTTCATCACGGCCACCGTGCTTGTTGCTGTCGCCATCGTCTGCATGGTCATCTTCTCCTCGCCAGCCATACGGTCTCCGCGCCTCGGCTGGCCTCCCATCGCCTCTGGCTCTGCCGCGTCCCTGCGCGCTGGTCTCCTTAAATGCCTTTGCCGGTCGTCTTCACCTCGGCTGGCCACCACGCCGGTCTCCCACGCCTCGGCTGGCCTCCCGTCACCTCTGGCTTCTCCGGCCGCCCACTGCGCCGCCTCGACCTCAGTCCAGCTGCGACTGCTTCTTCCTTCCTCCTTCCGACCAGGCGCACGCGATTGCTACTCCCTTCGAGCCCCTCCAGCAGCACAGGCTCTGCTCTGCTCCTCAGGCTACAGCCCGGGCCTTTTTTCACCGAGTCCCTCCTACTGCAGCCTGGGCCTCCCTTCATCGAGTCCTTCCTGCTGCAGCCCGGGCCCAGCTTTGCTACCTCAACAAGCAGCCGCCCCTCCAGTCGCCCGACTTTAACTCGACGTCATGGCAGCCCCTTCTCGCGTTGTTGGACCGGTCACACTTCCGCAAATTCAGTTCGACGGCACCAACTTCCACGAGTGGTCCACCCTGCTTCGTGTTTGTCTCGACAGTCAGCGTCTTTGGGGCAATCTCACCGGCGCCGTCCGACCACCAGTGTTGCCTCTAGTTTCGGTGCAGCCCCAGCCTGGTGCTGACAATGCCATGGTGCCCGCTGCTACAGCGAGCCTATGGCGTCGCTTAGCGCCTACACTTCCGCCTTCGGCGCTGAGGATGGCGCGCCGAGGCTCGTGCTATCCCTGCCCTCATTGGCAGCATGCGCACTGACCTCGCGCTCGACGTGTTCAACCTGGATTCTGCTCGTGTGATGTGGGAGTACGTGCAGGCCTAGTACCAGCTGAGCAGCCAGGCTCTCTACACCTCTCTTCTGCGCCTGGCCGAGACTCTTCAGCAGCAGGATTCCACTGTGGATGACTTCTATTGCCAGTTCAGTGACGTGTACCGTCAGCTTGACGCTTTGGAGCCTCCACCTGACAATTCCTGTGGCCAGTGTGTTCGCCTTTGGGATCATCGTGCTGGAGCTCGGGTCTTCCAGTTGCTCACTCGGCTTCACCCGGAGTTTGAGCCACTCCGTGCTCAGCTTCTGGCCCGCTCGCCGCTCCCGTCCATGGTGGAGGCCCTGACGCAGGCACGTGTAGAGGAGACCCGTCTTTGTGGCGTTCTCTCCTCGCCTGCGACCATACTGGGCGTTTCGGAGGTTCTCTCTTTGGTCACGCACCTGCCTCTTCCTGCTCCCGCTCTCCCCGCACCAACAGGAGGTTCGATCACGGGGTCTCTGGCGGCTTCTGCCGTGAGCTCGGTGACTTGTCGCAACTTCATCGCAAGAAAGGGCCACACCATTGCAGATGTCGTGGCGTCTCCGAAGCGATGCCACTTCTGGGAGTACCTCCAGTACCATCGGCAGCACTGGGGCCAGTCGTGCTCCTGATTGGGTTCAGGCCTTGACTCAGCGACTTGACCGCATGGAGCTTCGCTTGGACTCTAGGTTCCCCACAACCTCTTCTGCCACGGCTAGCCAGGCTCCCTCTGCTGCCTCAGGTATTTGGTACCTTGATTCCGGAGTTTCTTTCCATATGACACTAGATCCGATACACCTTGGTTCTTTGAGATCTCTAGTCACTCCTTTGTCCGTCAGGACGGCTGATGGTACACTTCTCTCAGTTGCTGGACAGGGCACTCTTCACACGTCTTCATTTTGTGTTCCTTCTGTTTCTCATGTGCCCTATCTTACTATGCAGCTGATCTCTGTTGGCCAGCTCTCTGATCTTGGTTTTCATATTACTTTGGACGCTGACTCCTGCTCTATTCAGGCTCGCAGCATAGGGACACTAGTTGGTTCTGGCCGGCGGACCCGTGACTCCCCACGCTTGTGGGAACTTGACTGGCTTCATCTTCCTTCCGCTTCCGCTTCCACGTCTACCTCCCTCAGCCAGTCGTCCACCGCTCCAGATGCCACTGTCTTCGCCACTACCACCTCCGCCAGTTTTGTTCAATGGCATCATCGTTTGGGTCACATGTCAGAGTCCCGTCTGTCTTCATGATGAGTTGTGGTGTTCTTGGGAAGGTCTCTCGTGATACCTCCCTTCCTGTCAGTCGTAAGCTTGGCAAGACTCTGACTCCCATATCCTAGTAGTGATTCTGTATCGAGTCGTCCTTTTGATTTAGTACACTCAGATGTATGGGGACCGGCCCCTTCGTTTCGAAAGGGGATCATCGTTGGTTTATCATTTTCATTGATGATTATTCTCGATTCACCTGGATTTACTTTCTTAAGTCTCGTGATCAGGTATTAGCTGCCTATCAGGCTTTCTCGACCATGGTTCATACTCAGTTCGACTCACCCATTCGGGTGTTTCGCGCTGACTCTGCTGGCGAGTACCTGTCTACTGCTCTCCGTCAGTTTCTTCTTGATCAGGGCACCCTTCCTCAGTACTCGTGCACCGGTGCTCATGCGCAGAATGGAGTCGCAGAGCGCAAGCACCGTCACCTTCTTGAGACTGCTCGAGCATTGATGCTCGCTGCCTCTGTTCCTCCCCATTTCTGGGCGGAGGCTGTCTCTACGGCTGTCTATCTCATCAACATTCAGCCGTCCACTGCTCTTCAGGGTGCCACTCCAGTTGAGCGTCTCTATGGCAGACCCCCTCAGTACAGTCACCTTCGCACCTTTGGGTGTGTTGTCTATGTTCTTCTTCAGCCTCGTGAGCGAACAAAGCTGACTGCTCAGTCGGTGCAGTGCTCTTTCCTTGGCTATGACTCTGAGCGTAAAGGGTTTCGCTGTTGGGATCCTCTTGGTCGTAGGATTCGGGTCTCCGGGATGTCACGTTCGACGAGTCTCGTCCCTTGTTTGACGAGTCCCGTTCCTTTGACTCCTCATTCGACACCTCCTCCTTACTTGAGTCTCTCTCCTTTCTCAGTTTACCTACCTACTTCACTGTCCCTTCTTCTTCCTCTTTACCACCTCCACCACCCTCTCCACCTCCCACCATACCTTCCTCTCCTCCTACACCTATTTCGGTTCCTCCTGCACCTACTTCGGTTCCTCCTCTACCACCTTCTCTTTCTAAGACACCTTCTCTTCTTCCTGCTCGACCTCCTGTCCGTTTTCACTACTCTCGTCGGACTCCTTCCTCCTCCTTGGATCCTTCTCCCTCTTCGGCTCCTCCTGCTTTGGATCATGCCCCTTCTTCCCCACGGTACACTCTTCGTGATAGAAGCACGATTTCCCATCCTGACCGATACGGGTTCTCTGATTCTGTCATCACCTCCTCTGAGCTAGTCTCTTACCGCGATGCTGTTACTCATCCTGAGTGGTAGTTTGCGATGGCTGAGGAGCTTGTTGCCCTTGAGCGCACTCGTACTTGGGATCTTGTTCCCTGTCCCTCCACCGTCACCCCGATCACATGCAAGTGGGTCTATAAGATCAAGACTCGCTCAAACTATTCTCTTGAGTGCCACAAGGCGTGTCTTGTCGCTCGTGGTTTTCAACAGGAGCACAGCCGTGACTATGGCGAGACGTACTCTCCAGTTACCCACAAGACAGTTGTCCTCTCCCTTGCGGCTGTTGCTTCTGCTCGTCAGTGGACCATCTCCCAGCTCGATGTGAAGAATGCATTTCTTCACAGCGAGTTGCGTGAGGAGGTCTACATGCACCCACCTCCTGGCTACAGTGTTCCTGATGGTCACGTTTGTCGCCTTCGTCGCTCTCTCTACGGCCTCAAGCAGGCTCCTCATGCTTGGTTTAAGCGCTTTGCCTCTGTTGTTACGGTTGCTGGTTTTGTTCCCAGTCAGCATGACCCTGCTCTTTTTGTCCACACCTCTCCTCGTGGTCGGACCCTTCTTCTCCTCTACGTTGATGACATGCTCATCACTGGAGATGATTATCACTTTATTGCCTTTGTTAAGGCGCACCTCAGTGAGCAGTTTCAGATATCTGATTTGGGCCCTCTTCGGTACTTCTTGGGGATTGAGGTTGAGTCCACGCCTATAGGCTCCTACCTCTCTCAGCGTAAGCACATCCAGGAGCTTCTTGCTCGTGCTTGCCTTACTGACGATAGTGCTGCTGACACTCCGATGGAGCTTCACCTTCAGCTTCGAGCCACTGATGGGGTTCCTCGAGCTGATCCCACTCGCTACCGTTACCTGGTTGGGAGTCTTGTCTACCTTGGCTTCACTCATTCGGATGTGTCTCACGCTGTGCACATCCTTAGTCAGTTTATGGCCTCTCCCACCAGTGTGCACTACGGTCACCTCCTTCGGGTTCTTCGCTACCTTCGTGGTACGGTGGCCGTCTGTTATTTCCGGTTCGATTGTCTCTGACTTGGGCCTACTCAGATGCTACCTAGGCTAGCGATCCCGCCGATCGCAAGTTCGTCTCGGCCTACTGTGTCTTCCTTGGATCTTCCTTGATCTCTTGGAAGACAAGCGTCGAGCTTCTTGTTTCTCGCTCTAGCGATCGTGAGCTCCGTCTGGCCGCCTCGATCGCCGAGGTGACTTGGCTTTGATGGCTTCTTCGACTGGTGTGGCTGCTTTACTCCGACGATTTGTCTGCTCCGACAAGATGGCGCCATCAAGATGTGCCGTGATCTGGTGAAGCATGAGCTCACCAAACACATCGGCATCGATGCTCACTACATTTGCTCCCAGGTGCAAGATCAGGTGGTTACTCTTCGTCATATGCCTTCATCGCTTCAGCTTGCCGACTTCTTTACCAAAGCACAAACTAAAGTGCAACATTGTTTCCATCTCTCTAAACTCAGTGTTGTAGACCCACCATGAGTTTGGGGAGGTGTTAAATTAGCTATATGTATAGGGGTTTATTTGCTTATTTCTATTTACCTTGGTTGATGTATTTTTAGCCCATTGAGGCCCATAATGAACAGCAAGCTGCATTCACACCTTTTCTAACAGAGGGCACATCATGCATGTATTATGTTGTCCCTGACTATGGGACTGCACATTCTCCCCGTGGCCCTTACCCTTTAGACCCTTGTGATATAGCTGATGGCAGATTTGATAGAGCCCAAGAGTATCTTGCTAACACTGCTGACAGCGCATACCATCAACCAGTTCCTACACCCCCCTATGCTTTTCTTCCATCTGCTGCAGACAGAGCCCCAGCGAACACCTCCCAAACTCTTGTATACACTGATGGTTTGTTCATCCCTGGTGGACAAGGTCAAATTCTCCATGTCACCTCAAATAATGGTGTTTCATGGAATCCATCTGTACAATCAACTACTGTTTCTTCAAAGAAATTTCTAGACCATGCTATGCTACCAAAGGTACAACTGCGCAGTTCAGTTCCATGGAAGCAAGAACTAGCAGGTGGAACCGTGGCGCCTGCTAAACTTTCTCATGCTCCACAGGTATGCTACTGTCCTCATTCTTGTATTTCTTGAGTTTTCCTGCTCTTTTACGTTAGAGTTGCACTTAAATAGCAAGCTCCTGTCGACAATGTTGATTCCTGTCATTCTATCTGTTGTATGAACTACGAAGTAGTGTTCTTCTTTTGCCCTTTTCCTGGTAGGGTAGAACAACTTAATAAGGAGGATAGAGAATATATGTGTAGTTACTGAACTGAATTTATTGTGGATACTTTCATATTTATAAAAGCATATGCAGAATTCTACTAAATCCACTGACTACTGGATGCATGTGTTCTTATTCATGCTCCCTCAGACATTATGATTCCATGATCGTACGTTCCACACTTCTACAGTTCTCATGCAATTGTCTTATGTGTCCTGCTAACAAAACTCCTGATTAAATTAGGCATCACAGCACTCTCTACATCGGGCAGTTCCTTCTGTCAGGCCTTCGCCGCAGACTAATCTGTCATTCAACTATCATGTTCCATATGTTGGATCTGACCTTCGTAAGATGGTTGCAGCTGAGAAATTCCAACCATATCTGAAGCCAAGAAGCTATGTAAATAGTTCCAGTCATAGGTTCAGTTCTCTGAGTCCAGAACTTAGGTAAAGCAAAAAAGCCGATAGGTTCAATGTCCTCAGAAATAGTTGTTAAATCCTATACATCAAGGCTCCATATAGGCAATCCAGAGGGGAAAATCATCATTAGGACTGATCAGTATAACAGAGATGACTTTCAGGTGGTGTATCCCAATGCAAAATTCTTTGTTATCAAGTCTTTTGATGAGGAGAATGTTCACAAATCCATCAAGTATGGTGTGTGGTCGAGTTCCATTACTGGAAACCAGAAGCTGGATAGCGCATTTAGAGATGCTCAAGCAATAGCTGCAAGTAGTTCTACCTTGTGCCCAGTTTTCCTGTTCTTTTCTGTGAGTTGATCTTAATCTAAGGTGTTTGGCCTCTTTTATTCAATTCCTTGTTCTTGAACTTGAATTGTTTAATAAAAAATCATGGGCTAACAGGTCAATGGAAGTTCTCATTTCTGTGGCGTTGCTGAGATGGTTGGCCCTGTCAATTTTCAAAAGCACATGGACATTTGGAGCAAGAATAGTACATGGATTGGCAGCTTTCCTGTGAGGTGGCACATCATAAAAAATGTACCAAACTCCACCTCGCGATCAGTCTTGCTTCAGAACAACGAAGATAAGCCTGTCACAAGCAGCAGAGATATGCAAGAGGCAAGTTCTTTCTGGTGCTTCATTAGTTTGCTTAAGGTGGAACACATCTGTTACGATGGTTATTCACCGTCGATGTTTGTGGATTAGTCTAGGGTATAGCTCACTGCTTATGTGCTATTGCAGTACCAACCATGCATGTTGTTTTTCACACAGAAAGGCAGCATGTTCAATCAATATTACTAGAAATCTGTGTTTCTTTGGATGCGGTTGTGTCATTAATGAAGGTCTCGTTCAGTTAGCTTTTTGCTATGCAGCTTGGATATAACCGTATCTCGAGTGGCCATCATTTACCTTGGTCTTATTCTGCAACCTCCCACTATGTTTTAATTGCAGATGCACTATGTTCCTGAAAAAGTATGCTCAAGATCCTCAAAGATTCCAGACAAACGGAATGTCTGCTTGATGAATTCATGATGCATGAGAAGGTGGAAGCAAGAAACAGGCAATGCATGTCTAAGCTGAGACGTGATGCTCCACATTTTATACCTGTCTCTATGTGTGCACATCGTGCCTATCGTGTTCAGCAGCCCAAAGTTGAAAGTGTACATATGGACAGAATTACCAGGGAGACACATGTTCTGGCAGGCAAGCTACAGCATGCTAATTTGGACAGACATCAGGATTCATGGGAAGAATCTGGGAACTTGGTTAGAGATGCTGCCAAGGCATATGCACAGAACGAAAGCCAATGCTATGGAAAGCAGGCTTATGAGAATATCGTGAAGGCCATGACATATCAGCCCCTAGCTTCAAACATGCAGGCTGCTTTGGATGAAGAACAACAAACCTGGAAGAATTCTGAAGTCGTCCCAAGTGGAAAGATGCACCCAGAAACTGCTGCCAATGTCTCATCGAAAGCACCTGAAGAGTATCCAAATGAAGCTAAGAATGCCTTGGTGCACAGTGCATCAGGAACTCGAGAGACAGCTTGTGAAGAGCAGAAGATCATTGGGAAATACTGTTCTCTTGCAATCAGTTCTCAAATAAGTGAAGCCTGCTCAAGTTGCTTGGTTGATGTTGTGGCCATTGGCTCAATGCTGGTCCCGCTTAAGATGTCCAATCGATATAGACCCAAAAGCATTTCTGTTGTCAGCTGGTATCAAGGTAATGCTCGTGGATAGAAGGGTTCTTTCTTGGCTTCTGGCTTGCTAGGTTCTTGATAGCCTTGGCAGTAAACGGTTTGCAGCTTTATAGGGCAACTAGAGAACATTTTACTTAGGATTTTACTTTCAACAGGGAACGTTCAGATTTTTCAGAATCATTTTTTTTACCTTCGATTTCCCTAGTCTCTGATAAGGAAATACAAGATGTTGTGATGTGTTAAACCTTTTGATAAGGTGGATACCGAATTCCGAGCCACTTGATCTTGCTCTTTTGCTGATTGGTTTGCAGGAATGGTGTGCTGTTATCATCTCATTGGGGTTTTTTTTCCTCAAAAAATTGAGCATTGCAAATTTTAGAATCTACAAATATCTAGTATACATACCCTGAGCTGTTCGGTTAAGCTAAACTCAGCTATATGTTCCCATGCACCATGGAGTTGTTGGTGAGACCTTGGATTACAAAATTGGGTTTGGTGGTCCATTTGCTATAATATTAGAGGCTACCCCTGGATTCCAGGAACTCACTGTTGTGGCAATGCCATCCACCTGAACATGCATTTTTCTTTCTTTGCTGCTTTCATTGTCTTTGGTCCACCGTTCATCAATGGGAAAACAATGCAAGCATCTGGCTGGCTGTGATTATGACTGTATTTCTGTATGTTAACTTTGTACTACTTGACATGGTCGCGGTCGATGATTGGCTACTACTTACTACCTGGTACTAGTCTAAGGAGTCTTAACCTGCTTGCTTTGTGTGTTGCAGAGCTGGTTCCTCTGCTTGCTGTTACTACTGGACTATCCATGGGCCAAAGCATCTCCCTTAAATCATCACTCCCTAAGTACCTAGTACTAAACTACGAAATCTCACGTCGTTTTCATTTGCGCGCAAATACTAGTGCTAACAAATTGGATCATTGGATATATTGATGGATCCGACAAATTAATACAGCTCGGTTGGTTTGGTTGGTTGCAACGTTGCTGTACAGATTCTTTGGACTAAATTAGCCAAGGCAGGCCTGTGATCTAGCTAGACTGCTTCGCTCATTGCAACCAACCACCACCAGTCCACCACTAGTAGTCTAGTACCACCATGATGCGGTATTATATATTTGTATTAGTACCGGACGTACATGATGACATATCCGTGGCTTTTTGAGGAGAAATTTATAGTATATACGATACTTAGTATTGGTATATAGCGAATAATACAAGTTAAGATCTTAATTATTGGTTTGTTGAAGGTATTTTTACTATTTAATTATAGAAGAAAGTATAAATAAAAAAAAAGATTTTATCATCATTTGAGATACTAAAATTTACATTAAGATAGTACCGAAAGGAATAAAAAATTTAAAGAGTGAAAATATTAACTTTCGGTGTCTCTCGATACTATCTCAATGCAAATTTTCTTTAATAAAAGTTAGCTAAAATGGTCCATTAAACAAAAAGAATGAACGATTCTGTTGAAATTTAGCGTGCCTTTAAAACAGCTCTTTTTTATAATCTCAGACCGCTATCCTGCTAGATTGAGAGGCTGGCGGTACGTTTGATTCCATCCCAATCCGGCCATTCCCCTCGTGCTGCACAGTTGGTGAAGCTATTGCATACACGGAACCCAACACCAAGGAACCACGTGGAAGGAAGCTGCGCGCGTACTGCATCATTTAATTGCTTTGAGGCCCCACCAATGAGTCGCCGCCGACAGCTAGGTCAATTAAGGGCGGGATTCTCCCTCAGGTTTCATGCATAGGTCACAGTGATATCAGGGCAAGTACAATAGTCTAGACAGCTATTGTCTATAAGATCTATCATGTCACATATAGACAGCTAAATAGGGAAACGACTGCTGTGTAATCACCATGCAATCCAACTAAGAAAAGTTTCAAAAAATTCTGAAAAAAATTATGGATGTACATCTAATCTTACCCCATCTACATATAAAATTTCATGATCAAATTCGTCCTATGTTAAAAGTTACAAAAAAGACAAATTTGGGGTGCATTTGAACTATTCAAGTTTGTCAGAAATTTATCTTTTTTGTAACTTCTAGCATAGGACGAATTTGATCATGAAATTTTATATGTAGATGGGGTAAGATGAGATGTACATCCATGATTTTTTTTTAGAATTTTTTGAAATTTTTCTTAGTTAGATTGCACGGTGATTGCTCGAAAAGTATGATTGCACAGCAGTCGTTCCCGCTAAATAGACAATTTATACAGTGAGCCGTCTATTTGGCTGTCTACAAGCTATTAAATTCATCTATGGACACATAAATCATGATGATCAAAGTGTAAATTTGATCTTTGTAAGCCATTTTATTGTTTGTATAAGAGAATGCATGGTGGATTCAAATAAGTTGCATGAATTTCTTATATAAGCATAAATATAATATATATTTTTATCAATAGATACTCGGAATTCCTTACATGATTTAATAAGTACATAATACGATTACACCATGTTGGTCTAATTTTATTTGTGCCCATAGCGTTCCCATGTATGCTCAACTAAATCCTTCTTGAGTTGTTTATGTGTTGAGCGAGCACGGATATCTGCATTTCTCTGGAGTACCTCAACGAAGTTGGGGTTAGGATTATTGCTGGTACTCACTTCCGGTGGAAGCACAATCGTTGCACTCGGATTCTCGTTCAAGTCCAAAGGAATTTTAACCAATTCCTTTTCATCTTCAACTATCATATTATGAAGGATGACACAAGCTTGCATTATCTTGACAACATCCTCCCACTTTCATAACCGTGCTGGACGACGAACAATATCAAAGCGGGATTGTAACACACCAAATGCGCACTCGACATCCTTCCTTGCCCCTTCTTGACACATGGCATATAATTTGTCTTTCTCAGTTTGAGGCATTGATATTGTCTTCACGAAGACTGTCCACTCTAGATATATTCTATCCGCCATATAGTACCCTATGTCATATCGTGTCCCATTTATCTTGTACTGTACTCTAGGAGCTTCCCCTTTTAGCACATCAATGAACAATGGTGACTTGTTCAGCACATTGATGTCATTATTGGCTCCGGCAACACCAAAAAAAGCATGCCATGTACAAAGATCATGTGATGCCACCGCTTCAAGGATCATAGTAGGAACACCTTTGTCACCACGTGTAAACATGTTGGCCCAATCTTTCGAACAATTCTTCCATGCCCAATGCATACAGTCAATGCTTCCTACCATGCCTGGAAAACCACAAGATTCATTTTCTTGTAGAATCTTTTCTAGTTCGTCGCTTCTAAGAGGACACAGGTACTCTCCACCAAAACATTCAATCACCCCTTCGGCAAATTTTCCTAAGCACTGCAAAGACGTGCTCGCTACAATCTTCAGTACCTCATTAAGTTGGTCCACCGGTGTGCCATATCCTAGCATCCAAATGGCGGCAGTACACTTCTGTAGAGGTGAGTGTCCTTGCCTACCAGTTGCATCCGGTCTTTGGGTAAAGAAAGTAGACCACCGACTGAGGGCTTCGACATTTTAAGGAATAGTGGATGATTCATGTGAAACCTCCTACGGAACATCTCGTCGGTGTAGATAGGATTGGTGGAGAAATAGTTGGCAACAAGATTATCATGCCTAGCTTCACGATTCCTTGGTATATATCCCCGGGGTCCACTTCTCTGGCGGCGACGAGGTGGACTTGATGTCTCTCCATCGATCTTGGCCTTCAACTTGTCTCCAATCTTCCTTTGAAATTCTTCTAAGATTTCATCCTCAGCAACAAAATCTTCTAGTGTGTAAACCTCGCTAGAATCAAGATCTCCCTCACTAGGATCAAAGTTGTCTTCATCTTCATCTGGTGGTGGAGGGAGAGGCTCTGGTTCCTGCGACATTGTTGCTGGAGGGAGGCCCTGTTGAGCTGGTTGAGGCGAGAACATGCAACAAGATTTATCTTCCTCATTGCGTCACATTCACACAGTCCTGTAATTTTTTTGGCGTCCACACTAGATGCAACAATTCACACGTCATGCACTAGTTCACACATGCAGCACCAGTTCACACATGCAGCATATGAAAGACTGGAACGTGAATGAAAATTCAGCTTTCACACATGCTCAGACTAAGTCTAATTCAGTCATGCAGCATCACTTCACACACGTAGCATATGAAAGACTGAAACGTGAATGAAAATTCAACTCTCACATGTTCAGACTAAGTCTAATATAGTCTGATAAATACAAAACATTTAGAGCAGCGAACATGCAATTTGGGAGGCTACACACCCACCGAAGAACAGGGCATCTTTAGTTCACACATGATTATACATTTTGTAGCACCAATAGCGTACAGACATGGCATCTTCAGTTCACACATGATGGTCATTCATCCCAGCAGGCTCGGCAACATCAAGAAGCACCTGTTGCACAATTTTTAGCTGGCTGGATAGACAAAGGCAACCTATTAAAGTAAATAAGTTTCTTACTATCATACCTTCTCAAACTTGTTTAGGAAATAACCTCAACCTGAAACACTTAAGGGCAGCAAGATGCTCATCCTTTTCATCATCAGACATTCCCCTTGTGTCTCTTGAGAGAAGGCTGTTATAAGCTTCCATTGTCTTGGATTCCTTCTCAAGCATTTTTGCCTATTTGTTTTCCTTTGTTGCAAGATGGGCAAGTCTTGTGGATTCAAGCTTATCAGCTGACAACTTTTGTTGCAATTCTAGTACTTTCATGCGATTTGCATTAGCTTTAGTCTGGATTTTACTGAATATGTCAAGCTGATCAACATCAATAGTAGATTCCTTTGACCTGCCACTCTCAGCATCATCTATTGCGGATGCGATGCACTTGCCTTTTGCAGCCAATGCAGCCTTTTTTGCCTTCTTTTGGCCCATTAGCTGATCTTGTTCAAAGTCATCTACAGGTTCTAAATAATTTTGTTCCCCATTGGCCATCCTTTTACGTCCTTCCTTCAGCTTCTTGTTGTATGTTATCCACTTTGCCTCGTTTCGGACAGCATACCATACTTTCAATAGCACAAAAGGACCAAGCTTCAATTCTTTGTAATCTTCGTCATAGAACTTGTGGGCCTTATTAATCCACATCTCATCAGAATGCCCGCTAGTATATATTTTTTGAGCCTTTAGCCAAGAACTATGGAAAAGGTCAGTCATCTTATTAAACTTGTGCCACCGATCCTTAGCTTGCTTCGCATTCTTGGTCCTATGTTTCGGGGTCGTCATGTTGTATGTCTTAGCAACATCACCCCAATGCTGTTCATTCCTCCTATCGGCCCCATTGATCGAGTCCATTGAATTCTGCAACCAAGAGCTCATCAGCCTAAGGTCTTCGTCTTGAGTCCAAAGGAGTCATTTTTCAGTCCTAACGCCTTCATCCCCGCTGTCCACATCTACGGGCTCCTGATCTAGATGTGTGGTGGGTGTCTCAACAAGCGGCGGCGAAGAAGCTCCAACATTAGCAGGCAATGGTGGCATGAATGGTGCATAAACTGCAGGCCCTCCAACAAAATGAAAATTCGTGACGATTCTTTGGTTATTGAACAGACTCATAAATCCAACAGGATGTGGCTCTTTGTCCCTGCAAGAATATATGCATAACAAAAATAAATCAACAATGCTATCACAGCTCAAAACAAAATCGAACAACTTTAGAAAATATGTAGTATTTCTGAGAGTTGCAACTGAGTAAGCACAAATAAGATAACACGAAAGGATGAAAAGCCTTTCACCGAAATGTCAAAAGATGTTATTACAAAGTGTTAAATTTCGACCAATGCAACATTTTAAATCTTAAACCATCAAGGAAACATATCATCGATTAAGCGAGATAACTCAGATAACACTATTACATCAAAACTAATCGTGAAAAATATATAAATAACAAAAGCCATTTGCATCAAGAGAATTCTGATGAAAAGCTGACACCCAGATAATTGAAAAATCAATCGAACAACCAGCTGAATAGATAGATGAAAATATTAAGACATTATCCATTTGCATGACTGCAGGCAAAGGAAGAACCATTGAATCAGAAGGATCCGGCGAAAGTGCAAGCTGTTATACATGGACATCTAGTTAGAAGGCAGGATGCTATCTGCAGTTTTTCCAAGTTGTTATAGCTATCATCCTAAAAACTGTCAGTCTATTCCGGGTCCTTCCAAATCATATAAAAAACAGGGAGTTATGTTATTTTCTAGGCATCCAAAACATGGCAATCTCCCCTTCCAAATCATATAAAAAACGGGGAGTTAGGTTATTTTCTGGGCATCCAAAACATAGCAAAAAAACGGTATTATAAATCATAGCAAAACTGAATTAATTTCCTTCAGTTACATTTTTCCATTGAGAATAGACAGTGCTGCAGTATTGGGCATCAAGCATCAAAGTAAAATAGTAGTTGAATAAGGACTTGCTGCAATGATTGAGGAATTGTTGAACTGGAATTTTCCAAACATATAGGGCTGAAATTCATAGCAAGAGGTTGTTACCAGGTCGCTGGATCCAAAGCTTGGGGATGCATAAATGGATGACACATCGAGCTTCCACCGACGGCCAAAGCGGGTGAGCCACAGGATCTTTGGTGGATCGCCGACAGAGAGCGCCGCCTGCCGCTAGATCTAATCCAAAACGCAGGCACTGCAGTGCTGCCCCCTTCCACTCCCTTCCGCCCCCTTCCGCTCTGTCACGCTGCCCCCTTCCGCTCCTGTACTGACGACGACGCTGTCGTCCGCTCACGCACAACCACCACGTCGTCCATCTCACAAGCTGTCGCCTGTGCTCCGCAAACCTTCCAGCCAAAGAGAGTGCCGCTGCCTTTTGAGATGGGTGGGGGAGAGGATAATATGGCCCCTGTGCGGGAAGATTTCCCACCATCAACACCAGAGCGCGCGTAGTGGATCCTTGAGAACCGTCAACGACTCGCAACGGGTGCTACAACGCGCGGCGGGGAGACGACGAAGCTTTGTAGCAAGAGCTGAAGCCATCGACGAACGAGACACCGGCGCCATTCTCTGTCCTCATTTAATGACATCCACGTATGCGTGTTTTGCCGACGTGGTAGCAAAAAGATAGGGGTTGTCTGATCGTTGAACGTGCCCTTAATCTGATACACTGTTACGCTACTCCAACCGCTTCCCCGGTACTCATCATTCTACTTTTTTTTTCAAATTTTATTTTTAAATGCATATCATTCTATAATTATAATATAACTTTTTACTCTCTTTTTTCTTTACATACCCCTCCTTTCTAGCTATTTCTAATACTAATATTTATTACTACAGATTAAAATAGAACACACTATCTACAGAACAATAAGTGATCTAATAAAGAAGAGTAATACGGTTTTTTATGTGATTTAGTGGAATTGCAATATCATAAAATGACATCTATTTAGCAATGGATAAAGAACTTGATAATCCGTCGTCGAGGTTTGGAAAACAGGAATCATCATATAAGATTCATAGGAAATCTCTTCTTTGGTAGGAAGTTGGGGAAGAATTTTCGTGTTGCATTCGGGGCGGTGTCTGGAGCCTTGGATGAAGAAGCAGCATTTGCCAGTGCTACTCACAGTTTGCCCTGTTGCATGTGTGTGGCGTTCATTGTTGGGCTATATGTTTTCCCCTGTCCATGCTCCATACTTGCCCCTTCCGCCGGCCGATGAGCCATCGTCGTCGCCTGGCTGCCCGTTCGGTCGCAGCCTCGCCTCGAAGGCTCGAGTTCCGGGTCGCTGTCCGGGTCGAGGCTTGAGCAGGGAAGAGGAAGAGGTCGCCGTGAGGTCATACTAGCAAGAGCACAGTGGTACGACGCCACTGGCCGGTTGTCGATGGCAGTGCCTAAGAAGTAAGGAATAGAACTAGTTTGGTGGCACAATTGACGTGCCTTTTCCTTCTGTCTTTCTTCTCTTTATATAATAACTCAGTATACATCTTGCAGCTAGAAAGGAAACTCTCTAAAGGAAGGAAATAGAACTTACTAAGGAAATAAAGTAACTAGTATAGAAAGCATATTCTTGACCCCTACTAATATTAAAAGATCACATCGATCCTTTCCTAATTCGGCACCTGGTCTGGCGCCTGCTCTTTCTTCTTCTTTCTATAGTATACTCTATCTAACATGCTATTTGGCACAACAATACTCCCCCCTGGAAATCAAGCTTGTCCTCAAGCTTGTGCTCAGGATAGGAGCGACGAAAAGTCACAGCATCCATCCAAGTAGCATCCTCCTGAGCCTCACCTGACCAATGTACCAAAAATTGACGATGGCCTTGAAAGAATCGCTGAGCAATCAGCCAATACGGTATTGGATGTGGTTGTTCTTCATCTTGTGAAACCATTGCAGGCAGCGGAGGAATATCAGAAGGAGGAGTGCCTTTGAATTCCTTCAAGAGTGAGACATGGAAAACATCATGAATGCGAGCATCCGGCGGTAAAGCTAAGCGATAAGCTACCTAGCCGATGCGAGCCACCACCCTGTAAGGGCCAAAGAAATGAGGAGACAGCTTATGGGGTTTTGTTGGCCGAAGGGAGCCTTGTCGATGAGGCTGCAACCGGAGCCAAACCCATGCGCCTACTGAAAAGGACAGGTCCCTCCTGTGGCCATCAGCATATTGTTTCATCCTATTTTGGGCACGATGAAGATGTTGCCGGGCTTGTGTTAATAAGGCATCGCGATCAACAAGGTGACAGTCCACCGCATCAATGACAGTAGCTCCTTGATTATATGGTACAAGGCTGGGAGGAGCTTTGCCATAAACCAATTAGAATGGGGTCATCCTCAAGGCTGAGTGAAATGAAGTGTTGTAACAAAATTCCGCCTAAGGGAGCCAACGTGCCCAAGATGAGGGATTATCTACAGCGAGGCAATGAAGGTACATCTCGATAGTTCTGTTTACCACCTCTGTCTGTCCATCTGTTTGGGGGTGATATGCTGATGAAGACAGTTGTTGGGTGCCAAAATGTTTGAAAAGGTCTTGCCAAAAGGCACTTGTGAAGACAGGATCGCGATCAGAGACAATTGATTCTGGCATACCATGTAAGCAGACAATGTGGTCAAAGAAGAGATTAGCCACCGTGGCTACTGTGGAGAGCCGCTTCAGGGCAATGAAGTGAGCATATTTGGACAAGCGATCGACGACGACCATTAATGATGTCATTCCCTGGGATTTTGGAAGGGCAACAATAAAATCCATATAAATATCAGCCCACACTTGATGCGGTATTGGAAGGTGCTGGAGAAGACCGGCTGGTGCCAAGGAACTAGTTTTGTTGCGTTGGCAAATACTACCGACATATTCCTCAACCGACTTGCGTTGGCCCTCCCAATAAACCCATGGTCTCAATCGATGCAGAGTTTTGAGGACCCCTTCATGTGCAAGATCATGGTAGGCAGCAACTACCTTGGCACGCAAAGGAGATGTGGCTGGAAGAAACAATCGTTGTCCTCGGTATAGCAAGCCATCCCGGACGGACCAATTGGCACTAGAGTTGAGATTGGCTTGCTGTGATGAAGTGTCCCCTTGAAGAAGAGCGTAGCGACGCTGGATCTCCTGGTCCTGACGCAATTCCTACTGCCAAGCCGACCATAATGGAGAAGAAACAGACGACAAGGTAGCGCATGAAGCTGTAGGTGGCTCATACACCCGGGAAAGGGCATTGGTGGCCTGATTTGTATGTCCTGGTTTATATTCCACCATGAAATCAAAGCCCATAAGATTGCTCAACCAATGTTGTTGAGGTGGTGTAATGAGGGCCTGCTCCAGCAAATATTTGAGACTTGCATGATCAGTGCGCACCACAAATGAATGCCCCCATAAATATGGCCGCCAATGCCTTACTGCCTTGGAAAGACCGATGAGTTCCCGTTCATAAGCTGCTAATTTGGTATGTCGCTCAGCTAGCTGACGACTGAAAAATGCGATTGGATGGCCTTCTTGTTGTAATACTGCCCCCACACCCGATCCTGAAGCGTCACATTCAACGATGAATGGTGCGTCAAAGTTGGGAAGCAGCAAAACAGGAGCCGCTTGCAGGGCGTCCTGAAGAAGGCGAAAGGAGAGAGCAGCTTCATCCGTCTAGATAAAGCCTTGGCGACGGAGGAGAGAGGTCAATGGTTCAGCGAGGGAAGCATACTGTCGAATAAATCGACGATAATAACCTGCCAAACCCAAGAAACTGCGTACTGCCATGACAGAATCTGGAAGGGGCCAATTTGCCACTGCCTGCACCTTTCCAAGGTCAGCCGCCACCCCTGATGCAAAGATGACATGCCCCAGGTAGCCGACCTCCTGTTGACCAAATGCGCACTTGGACCGCTTAATATAGAGGTGGTGGTGGCGTAAGCACCCCAAGACAAGCCGGAGATGATGAAGATGCTCTTCCGCCGAAGTACTATAGACAAGGATATCGTCGAAGAACACCAGTACAAATTTGTGAAGGAACGAAGCCAGTACTTCATTCATGAGAGCTTGGAATGTAGACGGCGCATTGCATAAACCAAAAGCCATTACTAGGAATTCGTAATGACCGTGGTGTGTACGAAATGCCGTCTTCTCGACATCCTCAGGACGCATCCGTATTTGGTGATACCCAAAGCGAAGATCCAATTTAGAGAAGAACCGAGCACCATGCAATTCATCCAAAAGTTCCTCGACCACGGGGATGGGAAATTTATCTTTGATAGTATGCTTGTTAAGCTCCTGATAATCCACACAGAACCGCCATGAGCCATCGGCCTTCTTAACCAGTAAGACGGGTGAAGAGAAGGGAGAACGGCTTGGCTGAATAATACCTTGAGTAAGCATATCGGAACATTGGCGCTCAATCTCATCCTTTTGCCTGTATGGATACCGATAAGGCCTCACCACTACTGGATCAGTGCCCTCCTGGAGACAGATGCGGTGATCACACTTGCGAGGAGGGGGTAATGCGCGAGGCTCCTGAAAGATGTCATCAAACTCCGCCAAAAGAATATCCAAGGATAGGGAGGCGTCCAACTGTAGCAGCCTGGCGGAGCTTGGTTTGGAAGGGCCGACCCCTTGTAAAGTAACTGCCACATCGCCACGCGCAAAGGACATGCACAACAAATTAAAATTCCAGCTAATATTACCTAAGGACTGCAGCCACTGAATTCCCAGAATAGCATCAAAACTGTCCAGTGGTATAATTAAGAAAGGAGCCTCAAAATGATGGGTATCAATGGCGAAGGTTGCTGCAGGAATGAGCCCCAAACAAGGGAGATGATTGCCATCCGCGACCCGAACGTGTTGTGTTAGCACATGCTCTTGCGGTGCGCCCATGTGAGTGGCGGCATGCCCACTCAGGAAATTATGCGTGCAGCCGCTGTCGACCAATGCAAGAAGATGATGGCCATTCATCAATAAGACAACTTGCATGGTGTTGCCTGCTTTAGGACCCCGAATAGCCATCATGGACAAGGATGGAGTGACGTCGGCAGTCGGTGCATCGCATAAATCCACCTCATCTTCCTCGAGAATCTCCAGATGGAAGAGCTTCTTGCAACGGTGTCCTCGAGTGCATACTTCGTCACAATTATAGCACAAGCCTTTAGCGCGGCGATCGGCAAGTTGATCGGAGCTTAATTGGAGGCGAAACGGCGAAGAAGCCGTAGACGACACCGAAGACGATGATGCTGTGGTCCGAGTATTTCCAGGAACAGGCGCAGTCTGCGGAGCGCGCGGGGGAAGGGAGCCCGCTGGTGTAGAACCCGAGGAAGGTGCCACTCCGACCATACCGCGACTGAATGCTGGTCGATGTCTTCTTGTGGATGAAAACCCTTGCTGGGCGCGAACGATCCATACGTCTTCACGTTTTTCGGCCTCGCGGGCAAAGCTTATTGCCTCGGCCAGATCCCAGGGTTTGTCACGACGAACATCGGTAGCCAAGGTGACCGATAAACCCACTGTAAACATCTCTACTTGATCGGATCGCGGCATGTATGGTGCCCACGACAAGAGCTTCTGGAATTCTCGTGCGTAGTTGTCGGCGCGAAGATCCCCTCGCTTCAAATTTACCAAATCACCGAGCGGTCCTGCAATCGAGTGGCGCGTAAAGCGCTGGATGAAGGTGTCGTAAAAATCAGGCCAAGAAATCCATCCTTCCTCGAGCTGCCAATTATCTAGCACCTCCTGTGCTTCTCCCTGTAAGTGCAGCCCTGCCATGTCCACATAATCCCTCTCCGGAATTTGGTGCACACGCCCAAAGCATTCGCACTGACGCAACCAGAGCAAGGGGTCGCTGGAGCCGTCGTACTCTGGAAGGTCGAATCGAGGGGCGCGAGGGATCCAGCGATGGTCACCAGCGTCCTCCTGGTCGCGGCCGCCTCGCCCGTCCTCGCGACAAGGTCGCCCGCCCCCGCCCACTGTGTCCTGGCGTCTCAGAGCAGCGCCGCTCAGCAGGGGATGCGCCAAGCCGCCTCCGCGTCGCAACAGGTCGCCTCCCACGGGGTAAGTCATGCCGCCGCTCGGGTGCGAGGGTCCCCCGCCCAGGATGCCGCTGCCCCGCCAGGCATGGACCGAGCCGCCTGTCGATCCCCGCCCCATCTGCGGATCGGACGCTAGGTCATCGCCAGGAGCTTTGGGTGAGCGTGCCGTCTGCAAAAATTTGGCTATTGAATTTTGCATCCCGGCCAAAGAAGACTTGATTTCCTCCATGGAAGCCTCTAGTTTTGCAATGCGATCTTCGCTGGTTCCCATTGTCGCAGGAACGCTTGGCTCTGATACCAAATTATTGCGACTCGCCTCGAAGGCTCGAGTTCTGGGTCGCTGTCCGGGTCGAGGCTTGAGCAAGGAAGAGGAAGAGGTCGCCGTGAGGTCAGACTAGCAAGAGTACAGCGGTACGACGCCACCAGCCGGTTGTCGACGGCAGCGCCTAAGAGGTAAGGAATAGAACTAGTTTGGTGGCACAATTGACGTACCTTTTCCTTCTGTCTTTCTTCTCTTTATATAATAACTCAGTATACATCTTGCAGCTAGAAAGGAAACTCTCTAAAGGAAGGAAATAGAACTTACTAAGGAAATAAAGTAACTAGTATAGAAAGCATATTCTTGACCCCTACTAATACTAAAAGATTACATTGATCCTTTCCTAATTCGGCACGTGATCCGGCGCCTGCTCTTTCTTCTTCTTTCTATAGTATACTCTATCTAACATGCTGTTTGGCACAACACTCGGCAAGGAAACCAACATTCCACCAAACGTAATAACCTCTGTTTCTCCGCTTCCATCTCTTGACGACAGCTAGAGCACCTTTGTGAGCATTCTAACTTCCTGCTTGATCCATCACTCATGACCATTGCGCCACATTAATCAATGATTATCTAGGCGTTTAAAGCATCCATCCATTACCTTTTTCCATAAGAACAGGTACTAATGGTACTAGCACTAAAAGAATAGAAAAGGAAAAAAAAAAGACATGTCGTGTGCAATGCGCCTTCTTTTTTACCTCGTATTTTTCTCTTATTTGCAGCCTTGTGCGCGCGCACGTCCACTTGTAATCGAAAAAGAAAAGAAAAAAACAATGTGAAATGTGAACTCTCTAAACACACGCAGAGGGACACAGGGTGACACGTCATTAGCACAGGGAAAGAAGCAGAGAGTAGAGAGGGACAGAGCAATGGCGGGCGCGATGAACGGCGGAGGCAATGGCGGCGGCGGCGGGGTGCTGAATAAGATGGGCCTGCTGCGGGTGCAGTACTACTGCGTGCTGGGGGCGGTGGCCGCGGCGGTCGTGCTGGCCACGCTGCGCTACATGCCAGCGGGCGCCGCCGTCGCGACGGCTCGCGGCGGTGGGGGGGAACACAGTATCGGATTCGGAGCTGGAGCGAGCGGGCAGGTTAATAGGAAGAAGAAGAAGGCGGCAGGGGTGGTGCTGTTCAACTTCGGCGACTCCAACTCGGACACGGGCGGGGCGGCGGCGGTGATGGGGATCCACCTCGCGCCGCCGGAGGGCCGCGCCTACTTCCACCACCCCACCGGGCGGATCTCCGACGGCCGCGTCGTCCTCGACTTTATTTGTGAGTTCCTCACCCCATTCCTCTTCTTGGCTTCTTGCTCCCTCCATTATTGATTCCCGAGCTTAGCTGAGCAGACACACGCACAATCTGCTAGCTGCACTTGGCCTTGGTCATTTAACGTGCACACAGAGTCGATCGCCAACACGATTAATATTATATCTTCCTTGCTGCAACTTAGGAATTAAAGATGCTATTAGCCTACAATTTCTTTTCAAAATGCGGAATTAATCTGCTGGATTAGATTAGTTGCATTGGGATTAGTCTTCCTGGTGTGCCGTTCATGTCACACACATTTGCAGGTAGGGTCAAAACAGGTCGGATACGGTCAGGTAGTAAATCATCCTGTATCCTACTCTAATTATTTTTTTTCTGATACGGGTACACGGGTAGTGAAAAATCAGATAGGATACGGATACCGGGTATTTACGAATGGGTAGACAACAGATATCGGATATTATATGGACAGGTACAATACGAATAACACGTACTTAATTGAATAGTACGTAAACTACCTAAGATCCAAGTATGTGACAAAAATAATTTAACTAACACATATGGTCCATTATCACATAATTCAACACATAGAACCAAATTAAGATATAAAACAACACATAGAGTTGAATAAACACACGTACTTCAACATAGAGTCTAATTAATATATAATCTAACGCATAGAATCCAATAAACACACATAGTCAAATATAGAGTCTAAGTAATACATAATACAACACATAAAGGTCAATAAACATGCATAGTTCAACACAAAGTCCAATCTTAGGCTTGAGTGATTACATTAAAGTCTATGTTTTTATGATATTTAAAAATATCTATGGTTGTTTAAATCTTAAAAATAGATGAAGATTGTAGCTCTCTTGATAAGCTTCGCGTAGAGTCCAAGATCACCTAAATCGGAGTTCGGTGTAAAAAGTTATGATCGTTTAGGCTGAGAGCCAAGAGTGACAGTTTTCACTGGGTACCCGGTGGAAATTACCCGCTATGTACCCATATCCGACCTGTTTTCGTCGAGTATATTCTATCATGTATCCGATCCATATCCGAACAAAAATTATCTGGGTAGTACCCGAACCCTTACCCGTAATTTCAGATAAATTTATCTCGGATATGAATATGAGTCGGGTATTACCCGACCCATTTTCACCCCTGTTCGCAGGTCGATCGGCACAAGGGCACGACATGAGATGAGAGAACTGGTGGTGTTTCTCTCTCTCTCTCAATTTTTTTTTCTGTTGGCACTTTTTTTTAAAAGATAAAGTATACAACCTACGCATACCACACTTATGTATAAGATTCAAAATCCCAACAAAATATCAAAAATTTTGGCCGGAAGGAGATTACAAATCCTAAAGGAACAAAAAGATTTGAAAAAAAAAATCAAATTACTACGGTGATTTTAGAAATTCCGACGAAAGTTTTGGTAACTTTCATCAAAATATCCGATATTTTGACTAGATTTCAAGTTCTTTTGATCGGATTTGTGACAATACCTCTTAAAAATGTCATCTACCATGATTTGTTTTTTAAAACTGAATTTTTTAGACATTTTATAAAAAATAACAGAAGGATTGTCAAATTTTTATAAAAATGTACAAACTTGATCATGCTTTAAAAATTTATGGTACCATATTTTGCAGTCTAGGATCATATAGAAAATTTTCCAAAAGAATTGAATTTTATTTGTTATCTTTGCAAAATCAAAAACTGAAGGAACATAAATAGGACAGTAACCTTGTTATAATTTTATAAATTTTCTCGAGTGTGATCATGAGCCAAAATGTTTAGGAGAGCTTAAGCATTGCCTCAGCACCCTTCTCTAAAAGTTTCAAAAATTCTAAATCTGTTTTTGTTACTCAATCAAATCTATAGAAGCAATACATGTACTTAGCCTTTAATAGAACAGTAGCACTGTCAGAATTTTTAAAATTTTTTCAAATTTGATCATTATCTGAAAATTTTATGAAAATATTAGTGATGCATTAAGACCATCCACAAAAATTTTTAAAATTTTCTAATGTAGTTTGAACCATTTTTCATTCGGTTAAAATTTACCAACATTTTAGCAATTTCGTCCAAAATCACGGAAATCCCGGTCAAAAAAAATCTGGATTTAAATTTCGCTATTTGAATTTCATCCGGATTTTGTCCAAAAATTTGAAATCTCATCGAAATTACAAATTTCGGTAGCCTTCAAGATATGGTCTAAAAACTATATTTGAGTCGTGCCTATGTGAGTTGGGCATAGGGTCCGTTTCTTCTTCCCCTGCAACCATTTCTTTCTTGGCTGTTTCATTTGATTCAGTGGATCCTGCTGCCTACCTGCGTTTCTTGTTTTGTCCCTTGGCCGTCTCTCTCTCTCTCTCTTGTGCCCGTCTATCTCTCGATGGGGCACATAATTGTCAGCAGTTGCACAATTCTATTCTTTTTCAACGCAATGTTACTAGTACCGAACTTTGCAGCCACGTAGGGGGAAAAGTTTCCCGTGATGTGGCATAGAAATTCCCTAGCTATACAGTCTACGATTATGAAAAATTTGATAGTGTATTATACTAGTAGTATACGGTAGATAGTAGAAATCAGATCTAGCTATTGATTTATTGAGGGTATTCTTACTTTCTACTACTCTACTACCGGAGAAAGCATAAATAAATACTAACTAATTTGAATATAACAGTGGGATTTCAAAATTCAAAACTCCCTCCCATCGACGTTCTCTCGCGATGGAATGAACGCGCTGGGAGGTCGTGGATTCTCTCTCTGTGGCGTCACGCTTGGTGCCTTCTATGGCAGAGATCGCGAGTCCGTCTCCTGTCGCTCATGGATGCGTGATCCCACGGCTTGAAGGGAATTATTGTTCTTCAACGATGTCTAGATTGGCGATCCGATCGTGCAAAGTCAAGAATTAGAGGTGCGGCTTCCGAGGAAGCGGCGGCGCTGAAGGACGAGGGTTCGGCTCCAAGGGTAACGATTTAAAATGCCAAAGGATGCGAGATATTATCTCTAGCTCCTTGAAGTCTCAATGCATGATCTTCTCGCCCATGTATCCGCCTACCGATTGCAACAAAGCAGATCGGTGGCGGGTCGGATCTATCTCTCTCTTTGTGAGGCGTCTGCCGCCGTTGCGGCCGATGGCGGCCGAGGCGGTACCGCTCCATGTTAGGCGGGTTGTGCGGATCGGGCAAGATCGGCTGGTTTTTTCCAATTGGGGGGGGGGGGAGGGGAAGGATTTGGATGAGGCAACACCATGGCGGTCGTGCTCATTCCAGTCCTCTTGCAGCAATGCTGGCTTTGTTCCTGAGTCCAATCTCGGCGATGTGTAACCGGATGCGCAGGATATTGGGCGACGATGCTTTAAGAATCAATTTAAAGTAGTCATGGCGGGCGGAACGGCAGCTGCTGGTGGCGATCGATTTAATGGTCGCAGCTATGGTGATCCACTTCGTCCTGCTCGTGGTGGTCTTCGTCCCCCAAGATTTCAAGTTGGTGGTCATAGACGATATGGAGTCCGTGATCGCGTTCAAGATTTTGGGGGGCGCAATGATTCAAATAGCCGCAGTGTTCTTGGTGGTGGCGCCCAAAATGTTGGAAATCCAGGGGGCTGCCGGATTGTGGCGCCCAGAATTTTGGAAATCCAGGGGGCTGTCGGATTGCTTACGCGGAGAAGATTTCTGATGATGTTTTCGCTAAGCAATTCAATGAAAAGGGGGAGAGCTCTGCGATCCAGGCTGGTAGCAATCAAGGCTTCTCTTTTTTTCTTTTTTGTTTTGTTTAAGGGCTGTGTGCTTCTTGTTAAGCAGAGGCCGGGAGAAATTTTAAGGACTTGTATCATCTTGATGTAATGTTCTTGAAATTATTAAAATCTTCCTTCATCTAAAAAAAAAACTAATTTGATTCATTGGATCGGAAAAATGAACAGTCCATTAGTACTCCACTGGCTATTCCTTGACTCACCTTTTTCAATTGGAGACAGTAAAAAAGGAAAAAAAAAAAGTTCCCTGGACTGAAGATTGTACTATTTTATCTTCCTAAAAAGGATTGTGTTTTTTATATGCTTGCTACTCTAAAATGCAACCTGAAACGCCAAATGCGGCCGAGCAGAAGCGTCTCACTCACGGCGTAATGCCTTGCAGTTTACTACTAGCATTACACAAGTCACGAGCACTGTGTGGTCTCCACTCTCAAATGCCCCTCGAGCTCAACAACTGGATTCCTACACATGGAGAATCTTGTTTCTTATCTGGGCCATTTCATTTTTTAAGCACAAGTGCAAAGCACTTTTGGAATCCGATGCAATACAGCCATGCATGCATGTGCTGTCCCACATGTACTTTCACTAGTATTCGTAAAAATCTACGGAAAGTGCAAAGCATTTGCATACTGTAACTTTGGATGTCTGAATTTTCTGATGAGGTACTGGCTATGCCATTTCTCCTTCAGGTGAGAGCTTGAACACGCACCACCTCAGCCCCTACATGAAACCGCTGGGTTCAGACTTCAGCAACGGGGTGAACTTCGCCATCGCCGGGTCGACGGCGACGCCGGGCGACACTCCGTTCTCGCTGGACGTGCAGCTGGATCAGTTCCTGTTTTTTAAGGACAGATGCCTGGAGTCCGTCGAAAGAGGTTTGCTTGCTCTTGATTTCATCATAGTATCTTAACGGAACAACACACAAGATGGTGATTCTTTGATGCCGTTAACTTGGCTTCCAATCCTTTTGAAGCATTGTGAGCTGACAACCTTGTTAATTTCTGGTGAATGCCATCCAGGTGAGACTGCCCCAATTGATGAGCAAGGGTTCAAAAATGCTCTCTACACTATGGACATTGGGCACAATGATTTGGTTGCCATTCTTGACTTACCCTACGATGAAGTGCTCGCAAAGCTTCCTCCCATAGTTGACGAAATCAAGAAAGCCATCGAGGTACATATGGTTCAGATCAAATGTACAGTAGTATACACCTGAAAAAACTTTCTCAGTGAAAATGATAGCTTTTCATCTGAACTCCACTTAGCTATTAAATTCTGAGACACTATTTATTCAGTGATACGGCTGTTGGATCCTTGCAAAAATGCAGACTTTGCATAAGAACGGGTCCAGGAAGTTCTGGATACATGGGACGGGCGCGCTGGGATGCCTACCTCAGAAGCTTGCTATGCACAGGGATGATGACAGTGGTCTCGATGAACATGGATGCATCTCAAGGATCAACGATGCTGCCAAGAAGTTCAATGCATTGCTAAGTGAAGCCTGCGATCATTTGCGCCTGCAACTGACAGATTCGACGATTGTCTTTGTGGATATGTTCGCCATCAAGTATGATCTTGTTGCCAACCATACGAAATACGGTAGGTTACTCTGTCAATTGCCAATAACTGCAAGTAGATCATTCAGCAACTACAAGGGTACATCTCTCTACCTGTAAAAATGCGTGATTTTGTCACGCTGAAAACTGTAGCTGTTGCAAAAACAAAACCTGCAAGCTGTTGAATAAGACATAGAACAACGGTAACCGATGTTCGTCAGTTTAAACTTTCAGATCAAACTTGTTTGCCATTCTCCTCGTAATGAGGTTCTTGTTGTTTTTCAGGGATTGAGAAGCCATTGATGACATGCTGTGGCCATGGAGGTCCCCCTTACAACTATGACCCCAAGAGAAGCTGCATGACCAACGACATGGACTTATGTGAGCTTGGTGCCAAGTTCATCAGCTGGGATGGGGTCCACTTCACCGATGCTGCAAACGGCATGGTGGCTGCTAAAGTACTCAGTGGCGAATATTCCATTCCCAGGATCAAGCTGACCAGCTTGGTCAGGCCTGCAAAGCCTAGTAATTCATGATGATACATCACTTTAGTGATTCAATTGGTTTGCCATAAAAATGATGAAGCCGAAACTACTAACAAAACTGACCCCCAAATCGAATTCATTTGAGGTCCTTACAGTGATTGTGGAAGAATGAGATTTATTTATTTTTTTGTGGTACAACTGAGGTATATGTATCCTAGGGGTTAATACATGAAGGTGTCTGTGCCATGTATAATTTTTTCCTGAATTTTGATCAATAAATAGAGATGAATTTTGTGCCATACACGGCTTCAATTTTGGTGGTTGTTACCACAACTTCACACAATGCAAGCATCCCTGGTGGGAGTTTATTTTCATTCTTTTAATTATGCATTTTCCGGCTTCCAATAGGCAAATAATCATGGTCCACCAGGAAACAACAGAAGTGTTAAAATAAATTTGAGAAAATTTGGGCCAGATCTGAAACTATAATTTTTTTCTTACATTTGTCTACTGACCACCATTAAAAACATCCATTTGAGTCCGTCTACGCATGTGTGAGCAGGAGAAATGGGGACCTCTCTCCGTCATCGTATTTGAACACGTCCAATAGTTCAAATCCAAGCCATGCCGCCGTCACTCCAGCTCGGTCAACACCATTTCGAAATCATCACTTTCAGCGTAGTGATAATTTTTTGAAAAATCTGGTCTCTTTTGAAAGCAATAGCAAAAATAGCTTTATTTTCGACCACGGAAGCGTAGAAGGTGACACGTGTCATTTGTCGGTACTTCCGCGGTCGGAAATAGAGTTATTTTTTCAATTGCGTTCGGAAGGGAGTTAGATAGCGTTTGATTGTCTGGATGAGGTTAGATTGGATATAATCATCTATGTATTTGAAGTCATCCAATTATTTGGATGAGTGGATGGTTAAATAGGATCATCCAATTTTTTTTAGTAATATTTACTCAAGATGCTGGATAGAGCCATAAAAAAAAAGTTAGACAAGGTTATCTAATTTGTTGTATAAAGAGCTATGCTCAATCAAATTCAAATTTCGTCGAAGTATACTCGGTTAAATTCAATTTTTGTCAAATTGTGATCACATTTTGTCCAAAAATTTAAATCTCAATTAAATTTTGTCCAAAAATTTAAATTTTAGCCAAATTTTGTTCGAAAATTCAAATTTTGGTCAAATTTTATCCAAATATTTCAAACCAAAAATCAAAATCTTGATCACAACGAGCCCATCCTCATCCATCCAAACAAAAAATTGGCTCATTCTATCCAGTCTCATCCATCTAACCAAATAAAAGTTAGCTCATCATATATTCACCTAACCAAACAGACACCTGGATAGCTTCATCACTACCAAGGGAATAGTCATATCTCATGTAACCTCGTCCAGACAGCTAAACACACCTTTAGATTTGCAAAAAGAAATTTGTCTAGGCTAGTAAAGTGATGGACTCCACCAACTCCTTGTCAGTAATTATGTTGTTACTATTAACACACAACCATAACAATTGTTGTAGGTGTGAAAACCAAACACAAACGAGGGGGTGGACGTCGGCCGTTTAACGGGCCAGTGTCCACCAGAACGAAAATGACACGAGGGTTTTATACAGGTTCGGGGGTCCGAGAGGACCGCCCTACTCCTGTCGACGAGCCTACGGGGGTTAGCCTCCGAAGAGCAGGGCCCCGAGGGCTCGTCAGTTTTGAGTGTTCCATTATATTGCTCAAGAGAGCTCTCTTACAAATGAGAGGGGGAGGGGTATTTATAGGGTTCATGGTCTGCACAAATGACCATAATACCCCACAAGAATGACTAGCCTATGGATACAAAAGAGGGGTAGGGTCGTCTTTTGGTACAAATGACCGAAATACCCCTTATAAGGATAACTAGTCTACTAGTACAAGTGAGGGGTAGTATCGTCCTCTGCTGGCAGGCTGCAGTATCTTGATTTGTATGTTGCACTGTCGGTAGCTCTTCAGATATTCTCCAACAGTAGCCCCCCTGCCCCTTGGCGCTAAGGAAAGCGCTCGAAGGGGTAGTGTTGAATGACCTGCATGCTTACGGAGGCTGCGGGAGAAGCACCGAGCTCGGTCATGCCGTGAGAACTATCCGTAGCAAAACTCCTGTGCCTAGCCAAAACTTCATGCTGGAACGAATTTGAAGCCATAGCGAATTCGAACACTTAGGCAATCGCGAATTTGGGGCCATGGCAAAACTGAGTGCTATCTTGGACTGCTTTTTATTTTTGGCCTCTTGCCTGCCATGAACCTGGTGCCAGCCCATATCAAGTCCTTGGCCCAGGTAGCCCATCCGGCCACACCACTTTGTGCAGCACAGAAAGCTTGCTTTCCTCCCCTGCTTTTCTAAAAGCTGCCCCCTGTACCAGCTTCACTGCTTCAATGGACATGGTCCCTGCACCAAAAACATGAACCACTCTTGGGGTATTTAACCTCTGCTCTGCTGCCGCATCAATCCTACGAAGAGGAGCCAGTCTCGGGCTCCACAGCACGCACGGTGGGAGGAAGCAGCGGTCTCACGGTAAGCAGCAGAAGCCTTCCTTCTCTCCTTGACTGTGGCTTTCTCCTTCTCCCGTCTTTGCGATCGATGCGGGCATGGCGCTGGGGACCCGCACGGTGCCGGGGCAGCTGAGGATTGAATCGCGTGGGGCGCAGGGCGCTGGATGCACTGGGGACCCGCACATAGTGCAGGCGACCAAGGACCAGACGCCAGGTGCAGGGATTTCACGTAGGCGTGGGGTGGCTAAGGGCCGAACACTGCAGGGCGCAGGCGCCTTGGTCGCAGGGGATTCGGCCGGGCACAAGATAGGCGAGGCGCAAAGCGCTCGACGAGGCACGGAGCACAACCCTGACGGCAAGGCATCAGGATTAGGCTGCAGGGCGCTCAGGGTCAAGCCAAAGGGTGCGTCTGCGCAGAGGGGCGTAGGGCGCATGCCGCTCAACAGGGCGTTGGCTCAGGGCACCACACATGCTGGTGTTTGAGTTCGTGTAGCGCAGGTGCAGCCAATGCAGGGCGCTAGGCCACAAGGCGCTGGGCGCACAGAGGGGCGCTGGGCGCATGCCGCTTAGCAGGGCGCTGGTCCGAAGGGCGCTGCGTTCTGGGCACCGGGCGCTGGCGCGGGGCAAGCTGCAAGATGCTCACCGTTTTCTGCCGGGGCGCAAAACCCCTTTGATATAAGGTGTCTTCAAGGCGCAGGGCGCTGCCCAAGCTTGGTCGCTGCATGGGCTCAGGCGCTGCAGGGCGTGGAGTCCTCGGGACGTGGACACCAACACTTATTCGCACAGTGTGGGTACTTGGTGCAATCTTCAGGGCACATAGCGTAGGGCGGCACTGGAGCATCGCCACGAGGCGTTTGGGCGCAGGCACATGCCGATCAATCTGCAGGGCACGTGCTCGCTAGGGCGTTGAGCGGTGGTGCCGCCCCATCCCACGAGCGCAAGCGATGTCGCCTAGGGGGCCTGACCTCCACAGGGGGCACGGGGCACCAGGAGCACAGCCGCAACGCCCCGCAGCTCGTGGCGCGCAAGCCTCACATGCCAACCAGACACGGGGCACCGGCTCGCCAAGGCGCCGACGTGCCGCCGCCACCCCGACACGCGAGGCGCGAGCATGGCGCAGGGCGCTGGGGACCCTCGAGTCACAGAGCGCACGGGCAACAAGCGCAGGGCGCTTCGGGGAGAAGGCTCTGGAGCTGGGCGCGCGGGAGACAAGTACTAGGTGCGAGAGCAGCGGCAGGGCGCTAGGCGTACGTTGGCACGGGGCGCATGCTTAGCTGGTCGCTTGGACGCGCGCGTCGCAGGGCGCCAGGGCGTGCGAGGGACAGGGCGCCTGAGGGTCCATGCGGAGGGGGCTTCGACCGCAGGGCACAGGCTGGGGGCGCAGGGCCAGGCGCGAGGCGCTGGCTTGTGTGCAGATGCAGGGCAAGCTGCAGGGCGCTAGTGTAGGTTCGTCCATAGTGTAGGAACCGCATGGGAGTCAGCCGAAGGGCAAGGGCACCGCTGCCGCGTGAGGGCGTTTTGGTGCGAGGCATCAGGGTGCCGAGGCTTGTTGGTTGCAGGGACGCCGTGCGCCGTAGGACGCGGATGTGAGGACGCATGAGCGCCTAGCCATGAGGCTCCGCATGCGTGAGCGTCGGCACAGGGAGCAGGGTGTCAGGCCCCGGTATACCGAGCGCAGGGCGTTAGCCTCGTGGGTGCGGGGCGACAGGCACCAAAAACCTGGGCGAGGGCGCGACCCTTACTGGTCGCGGGTGTGAGCTCGAGCTCCCGTTGGCGCTGGGCGTCAGGGAGTTGTGGTTCGGCTGCACAGCATTTTGGGTGCGGCCATGCGGTGTGCAAGGCGCCGGCCTCGCGAGCACAGGGCGCGATGTGCTGGGACGAGAATTGGCGTGGAGAGGGGCACAGGTGTCTCAGCCGCAAGGTGCCAAGCCAGCGGGTGAAGGAGCGTCGGGCACTTCATACACAGGCACGGAGCACTGTAGTAGGGTGCCGGACACATTGCACGAGGCACTTGGGCCTGTAGTGTTGTGGCACTTGGGCACGTATGCAAGTCACGACCGTGTAGTGGGTGAGGAGCGTCATGCACGGCCGGTTGCAGAGTGCTACGCAAGGCACGGGGGGCATGCCGGGAGCAGACGTGAGAGTGGCCGCAGCAGTATGGCGCAGGGTGCTTGTGCGTACTGAAGAATGCCATGCGTTGGACCCACGGGGCACGGGCGCTGGCCAAGTACGAGCACAAGGCGCCACTACGAAGCACTTGCTGCTAGGTGCTTGGACCCGGGCGCAGGGCGCGGGGCGTCTGGCCGTAGGGTGCTTGGGCACCAGGAGCAGCCGCAACGGGGCATGTGAGTGTGCGCAGGGCATAGGTGTTAGTGCCTTCGCCCAGGAGAAGGCCTCTCCTAGCCGTAGGGTGCACATCCACGGGCAGTTGTGGTACTCGCGGCGCTGTAGGGAACCGACCATGCAGGCGAGGGGCGTCGGGCTACTTGGCTATGCGGGTAGGGCGCGCTTCAAGGCACGAGCGCCAGGTGTCAACCTCACGGGCGCAGGGTGATGGATGCCCTGGAGTGAGGCCCCATAGGTGCAGGGCGCTACCGTGCGGCACCTGAGCACATGGGGTGTCGGCCATGCAACGCTCAGGGCAGAAGCTTCCATGACGCCGAGTACTAGGGAGTTGTAGTGCGGCTGCACGGCACTTTGGGCACATGCGGTGCAGTCGTACGGTATGTAGAGCGCCTTCCTCACAAACGCAAGGTGCGACGCGCCGGGGCGGATTGCAATAGGCCACATTGCATTGGCTAGGGCGCCCGGGGCACAGCTACAGCATGCCATTTCGGGGTGCACGAATGTAGCCCAAGTGTTGTACTTGGATTTCTTCTTTCGCTTCCCAAATCCAAGGGCGTGTGTGTGTCATCGCTGCAGAGCATGGGCATGGGCACTCCTGTAGGGCACGAGCACGGGTTCGAGGGATCCATGCAAGGGCACCCATGATACAGCCACACAAGTGCTCGCGAGGGGCGAGGCCTCCGCGCAAGACAATAGGCTCGAAGGATCTTTGTGAGGACACCCATGACTTAGCCAGATTTTATCTTCATGGACACGTGGGTGCCCAAGATTTTGTCAAATTCTCATACTTCCCTTCCTTGGCCTTATTGGACGTCGCCACCACTGTTGCTTCCTTGGGGGCGAACACAGTAGGTGCGGGCTCTAGATGAAGCTCGAGCACTGAGCGTGGGGCGCAGCTGCAGGCCTACATCTGTTGTAGGGCATCGACTATGGGCACCAGTCGAGGGTGCGAGCCCCAGCCCTCAAGAGAGTCCAAGTACCGCGACAGGAGCTTGCCATTGGGCTACTTGGGATCCTCGTCCTTGAAGTATATCTTGATCAGGAGAGCTCCCTTAGCCAGCCCCCTTGACGAAGCTTGTCGACGTGTATGTGCGCAAGTAGAGCTTGACATCGATGAGTCAGCATTTGATTTGTAACGATGGGCTTGCCAACGTAGTACCCCTTGCGGAGGTCACGGACCTTGTCGGAGTGGATGGCGCCGAACTCCTTGGTGTAGTCGGTGTTGACATTAATAAGGATATTATTCATACCGCCGGGATGGCCCTTGAGGAGGCCTGAAACCAACAACTGTTCATCATGCCCATGAGGCCCGAGTTGAGCTTCTTTGACTTGATGGAAACGACAGTTTTGGATGCCCGCCCTTTGCCAGAGAGACAATCCGAAGAAGGTAGGAGGCCGACTAGATTCTTTCGGAGATGAATGTCCCCGAACATGAGGTACATCGGGAGGTAGGTATCTCTGATGGCTGGGGATGCAACAACATTGTCAATATTCCAGTGTTGGAAAACTCTCCGAGGTTTAGCCAAATTTTGGGGCTCGATGCTGCATGGGTGCTTCACACAAGAAGCGTTTGTGTGAGCCATGAGGCTTGTGGCATACTTGCGAGGGCACCCATGATTTATCCAACTTCTAGCTCCACTCGAATGAAAGCTTCCCACGAGGACGTGTGACAAATTGGCACATAGTTTTGCTAGCTTGACAATTGTTGTGCTCAAGTATGGAAGCGGAATACGATGGACATGCCAAATGCTTGAAATAGGGCCGAGTGAGCGATGCGCGAGTGCTCAAGGCCTGTCACCATGGCAAGGTCTTGGGTGTCATGGTGTCTTCTTGTTGGTTGCACCACTAGCCCCCCTGTCCCTGGATGTGACAGTGGAAGCATTGAGGGACAAGTGAGATAATATAACTGATACTTTAGTAGTGATTGCTAAGGAGAGCCCCCTGTGAGACTAAACCATGGAGCAGAGATGCTCATCAGGTTAAGTTATAAACACCGCATGGCCACAAAGGGGTGAAGGCTTTGAGGTGCTCATTCGCGAGGTGTCTTAAGACTGAGTCATAGAGCACAATCGTGGAGCGCTTGTGAGACTAAGTCATGGAGCACCTTTAAAGAGCCGTAAGGAGGCACAATAATCTTTTGCCGCCAAAAACTCTCGAGAGGCAAACTCCCTACACGACCTTGCCCTATGCCCCTGATGGGCGAGCAAAGGGTTCTTCATTGGATCATCTCACTAGTTCACACGCATGTGAATTAATGAGGAGTATGCTTGGCATTGCACAATAGCTTTCTGTTGCGGAGTCCAAAGCCACTCACAACATGAACTTAGTGAGGACCAATGTCTATGGCCCCTGCAAGGGGCATGCTGTGGCATTCACAAAATATGTGAGCATCATAGCCATTTGGCCCAGAGATAGGAGCTTTCTCAAAAGATTAGGGGTGCATGAGTGCGATTAACCTTGCCAAGTCATGAGCAAGGCAAGGGGTGACTGGAGGTCGTTCGGCACATGGCCCGGAGGCTACAAGGGGACTAATCCTTAGCACATCCATTTACTTGGGCCCTAGGCCCAAGTTGTCACTAATGCCCCGGGTCCAAGAGACATTAGCCGCCGTGGTGGGGGCGGATTGACGCCTGTGCCACTTTGGACTTTGTTTAGGGAGACCACGGGGTCGACGCCCTATGCACCGCAAGGGTGAAATCCCATACAAGAGAAATGTATAAGGACTGTCATGGTGGAGGCGACGGACGCCCAAGCCACCATGGACTTTTGCTAAAGGAGACCACGGGGGTCGTGCGCCTTATGCACCGCAAGGGTGAGAATCCCATACAAGGAAATGTATAGGAGCCATGGTATACAATATGGCTTAGATGTAAAGTTTGCGGAGTTTGTCCGTATTTCATGCGTGCTTCATTTGCTTGTCTTTCAAAGTTGAAAAGCGACAAGAGTCCAACCCCAAAACTGAGGAGGTGCAATAAGGGCCTTCGTACTTTGGATGAAGTTTTCCCTAGGCTCTTCAAGGAGGATAGCCTCTGTGCCATTAGTCCTTGGATGAGCCACTGAGGTGCAATGTAGTACCGACGAAACTGCAGAAGTCCCTCTGTCCACTTAGTGAAATAATCCACAGCTATCGCCACATACTCATAGCCCCCCTCGGCTTGATGGGCATGGTCCAAGTAGGTCCATTTCCCATTGGGCAAAAGTCCAAGTGATGAGCATAGTGATTGATGCCATCTTTTGTTATCCTCTGCACAATTTGAGGGTGTTGACAGCGTCTTGTGCCATTATGGACCAATAGAAGCCTTGACGTAATACTTTTGTTCCTGTTGCCCTTGGCGTGATATGGGAGCCACAAAGGCCATTCATACACATTTACACGGAGCGAGATGCCTTCTTCTCTTGTGATGCACTTGATTAAAGCCGACGCTCCATGCTTGTAGAGCCTTCCTTCAAGGATTACATATGACTTAGCTTGGGATAGCAGCCTGCCATTACTACGTCTCCAGGTTTCTCCTACCCCTGAATGCACTTGAGGATGGGAGTCATCCAAGAGGGAGGCAAAATCGAAGCCGTATTGCCCTCAAGATGTAACTCGGGGTCTGATGTTTCCTCCTTCATTGATGGCATAGTTAAAACTTTGAAGAAGACTTCTGTATGGACGGACTCTTGAGAGCCCATAGTTCGGGCTAGACTATCCACCCGATAATTTTCTCCTTGAGGAATCTGACGAACCTCAAGCCCAACAAAGTGGTGTTCCATCTTTCGTACTTCCATATTTTGCCATGATATAGGAGTAGCCCCCCGAACCCTTCATTCAACAAGCATAGCGGCTAGAAAGGAACCCCTTTGGGATCGCTTCCACACCATGCCCCAGGAGGGGAACCTCGGACGTCGATGACGGTGGTGATGAGACTCTCGAATCGGGAGAGCTTGAGGCTTGTCGAGGCGGCAGCGATGCCCACGCCCGGAGAGAGAGTACTCTCGCTAACAAGCGGCTTGAGCAGCCAGAGACCCCAAATTCGCTTCCTTCCCTAGAATGATGCTGTCTTTGGCGGGGATGATAGTGATGACTTGGTGAAGGAGAAGCATGGTGGTGGTGGCGGAGTGGAAATCGCTCCCATCCCCGCGGATCGTGCCGAAGCGCGATGGAGGCCCTTCGAGCTTTGAAGGTGTTCGAGGATAACCGTAGCGCTGGGATCGCTTCGAGGGAGCGCCACCTCCGGCCCAAGGGCTCTTCGCCATCTCGCCAGAGGAGGTGCTTGTGGCGACGGCCTAGGGCTCCCATCCTTGGGGATGCAAGCTCGGCCTTGATTTGGTGGTGACATTGCAAACTCCGAAAGTGATTCTTTGGGCCTCACGTGCCCCCAAATTGCGTGAACACTTAGGCCCTGTTTGGGGGTCAGAGTCGGGTCAGAAGTCGATTTTGGCTTGTCTTTGTCTTTGAAGCAAATTGTGAATGGCAATGTAGCTTTTTTTAAGAGGTCGTTTGGTAAAGTGGTCAGAAGTTAATATCGCAAATTGTGAATGTGTTTAAATGAGTGAAATGACCTTGAGAGTTTCAAGGCTTGTTTGTTCACCGATTTAACTTAAATATTGATCTTTTGGATTATATTTGTGAAAATATTAAGTGAGAAATAACTAAGCATTAGTTATATTTTATTTTTTCATATTATTACATATATTTTGCTTATTTTTCTTCATCAACCTTTTCACTCAAATTAACAAAGAAAACTACCATATCATGTTCAGATCTAGGCACTAGGTCAATCATCATACCCCAATATAGTTTTTTCCCTAAAGACTACAAAAGTATCGCACGCTATTGCAAATGGAGCTATATTGACCATCATTTGCCCCGCAGATATAACTACGCAACTAATAGGATTGGTTAACCGATAACCACATTGGCATACAGATTAGTCACGTCTCTTCATCAAGATAGACAAACACCCAGATTTCATTCGCCCATGCATACATTTCAAAGGAATACCGTAATGAAGCTTATTGAAAATTTCATAAACAAATTTCACCTACATAAGTCCAACATTAAAAGAAATATCAAAAACTAACTTGTAAATCATTATGTTTTGAACACATATGCAGTCGACAGAAACAAACAAACGATAACCTGCTTGACACTAGATAAGAAGACTAGTGTTTTTGATGTTAAATGCCTTTCGATGAAGCTCCAGAGCATATTTAGCTTCTGTTCAAGGGGCACAATCATGGCGTACTATTCAAGGTTATCAGGGGTGCCCGTGCTAAACTCCTCATGTACACTTACAAATTCAGGATCCTTCAGTCTAACCCTTTGCAAGGTCCTTCACCGACTTCATCTGTGTAGCAGAAAACAATAATGTTTGTCCAACTTTGGGGATTTGAGAAATCATAACGTCAACTTGATTTTGGAAATTTTGAGCAAGAATTTGATCCGCCTCATCAAGCACCAACATTTGTTTCCTACCAAAAAGGCAGTATTTCAGGGGTCACTCGACATGCAAAAATGATGAGCTAAACAGTCAAGATGTAACAAATACCAATTTTCAGAGCTAAAAGTCGAATCTTCGCTCACAATTCATAGTGCTACAACCATTCTTAATTTTCTTCCCTGATAAGCGAAGAACTTTGGGGAGCAAATTAGCAGATGAGCTTACGGATGACGATAGGCGAGGGTCTTGCTCGAGCCATGGAGGACTCTCATGAGGAAGGGGCTTGGTGCCCCGGAGGGGCTTGCCAGCATCGATCCAAGCCTCAAAGTAGCAGATCTAGTCGGTCTCCTGGAGGTGGGTCTGATTCGTCATGAGGACGGAGGTCGATCGGGCAGAGGCGATGAGGACGGAGGCAGCTCGGTCGGACTCTCGAGGCGGAGGCAGCGAGGTCGGTGCGGCGGCGACTCAAGGCGGAGGCGAGCTCGGTGCGGAGCGACGCGAGGCGAGCGAGAAGGACTGAACTGGGTGGAGAAGGAAAGCTGCGCGAAAGCACGTCTTGACCGGCTGTGGCTTTCTCTCGGCTTTTGCCTCGCCGCTACAAGCCACTTGCTGCAAGACTGTTTGGGCGGCTTGTGCCTGGCAACAGTAGCGCTGCAGCCTCAACCAGCCCCAAAGCAAAGCCCTTAGACTGAGGGCGGTAGTGGGAGCGGTGAGAAATATAGATGTCCACCGTGAGAATGGTAAGAGGCCATCATGTATTCCATAGTTTGCCTCGCGGTCGCCTCCACCATATTTTGCCACTTACTTACATCCAGGACTTCAGGAATGAGGGTTGGCTTTAGAGCCCCTGGCCCCTACGGGAGCGAGGGAGCCACGAACCTCGTGCCCCGAGCACAGGGCACCCTGCTTGAGGGAGGATGCTGTGGTCGAGAGCTCTGGGATTTGAAGGACGTTGTCGACCCCAGGGTGAACGGCACCGATTTCTGAGGGCAGTGTGCGCCGGGGTTCCACCGGGGAGGATGACCATCCTCGTGCTCCTTGTGCTTCGAGGCTAGAGGAGGCTTAGAGTATTTCTTGGTAGGAGCCATAGCCTTATACGAGTTAGCTACGTCCCCACGGACGGCGCCAATGTTGTAGGTGTGAAAACCAAACACAAACGAGGGGGTGGACATCGGCCGCTTAATCTGCCGCCCACCGTAACTAAAATGACACGAGGGTTTTATACAGATTCGGGGGTCCGAGAGGACCGCCCTACTCTTGTCGACGAGCCTACGGGGGTTAGCTTCCGAAGAGCAGGGCCCCGAGGGCTCGTCAGTTTTGAGTGTTCCATTATATTGCTCAAGAGAGCTCTCTTACAAATGAGAGGGGGAGGGGCATTTATAGGGTTCATGGTCTGCACAAATGACCATAATACCCCACAAGAATGACTAGCCTATGGATACAAAAAGAGGGTAAGGTCGTTTTTGGTACAAATGACCTAAATACCCCTTATAAGGATAACTAGTCTACTAGTACAAGTGAGGGGTAGTATCGTCCTCTGCTGGCAGGCTGCAGTATCTTGATTTGTATGTTGCACTGTCGGTAGCTCTTAAGATATTCTCCAACAACAACATTTACCTCACGAGCTTAATACAAAATATCTAATTATTAATCCCACTCACATGTGCAACTAAAAAGTTAAAGCTGTACAACTCAAAAGTGAACTAGGAAGGTTGTGCGTTCAATTCTTGGCTCAACTTTTCTGTACGCGTACGCACTGTATACTGTACGTTGCCATGTACTCCGTATTCTTTTCTACTTGACGTCCGATCGAGAATCCTATGGTCAAATTTTTCACTAATATAATACAAGGACCGAGCTCAGCTGAGTCTTTCCGTGTTTTGAGTCTCCCTCGACGCATACGTTCGTAGAGCTGAGTGCAAATACGTGGGTGCGTGCATACTAGCAAATTTTCTAAAAAAGAAAAACTTTTCACTAATATGTTTAGAATATCTAGATTTGCTATATGAAAAGCATATTAATAGATTTGTCGTTCAAATGCTTTCGTAGTATCACAATTTTACTAGGACATCTTAAGCTAAAACTATATAAAAAAACATTGGTCAAAGTTGCATTTAAAATCGTAAGAAGTAAAGAAACGTAAATTAAAAATGGCGGATGAGTAGGTTACCAGCAGCAGAGACATTACCCAGCTGTAATATATAGAGATAGCTCTAAAAATCTTACTAATGCACTAATATCTAATTAAGTAGCTTCATGGCAATTTGCTAATCACTACCTACACCTACCGAAGAAATTAGCATCTACACACATAAAAAGACAAGACACTATATATATATACGTATACACGTAGATCTTTCCACCGCGCTTTACTCGGGAGTGACAAGGGAGGGAGATATCCATACAAGCATCCATCAAGAAGGCAGGAGCTCGGAGAGATGGCCATGGCGGCAGGCGCCACCAATGGTGGAGGCGGTGGCCCGAACGGCGGCGGCGCGAAGGTGATCAGCCTGCGGCTGCAGTACTACTGCGTGCTCGCGGCGGTGGTGGTGGTGGTCATGGTGCTGTCGCTAGCGTTCTTGTCGCCGGCGGACATGGGGACCGTGCGGCAGAACCTCGGCGCCATCGTGGCCGGCACCGGCGGCGATGGGGGTCGGGGGGATGCCTGGACAGCGGCCGCCGAGACGCAGGAGCCGCCGGTGGTGCTGTTCAACTTCGGCGACTCGAACTCGGACACCGGCGGTGTGGCGGCGGCCGGCGGCATCCGGATCATGCCGCCGGAGGGCCGCACCTACTTCCACCACCCCACCGGACGACTCTCCGACGGCCGCGTCATCATCGACTTCTTCTGTGAGTTAATTAACCACCAATTCGCCGCGCTGTTAGCATTTCTTGTTATTTAACAACAAGTTGAAGCCTTAATGGCATCGAAAACCAGACAATTTTAGGTGCTTGCTAGCAGTTACGAGATGCAATGTACAAGCCTAGTGCACGGCAATTTAAGGGCTCGTTTGGAACATAGAAATCTCCTCCAGTTCCAGGAATAACTGAAATACTTCGTGTGAAATTCCTGCCAATTTACTGCACTCCAAACAACTAATTTTGGTCTGTTAATTAGCTTAATGGATCGTCTCTAGCAAGCTCCAAGCTGGTTAATGAGTGATCTCGAGTAACTAGGGTCAACAAGGTCATGTTGCCGCCAACGTGGAAGAGGGATTAAAAAATTGGTACCAATCGGTGGTTGAAGCAGCAGTCGCAGGCATGTGCTGCCTAACAGTGGCTGCGTTTTTCTCCTTGCCAACTGGGAGGAGGGAAAAAAAGCTATGATTTGTAAGTTTGACTTGCTTGCTAATCGTAGTTGGGCATCGCCTGGTAATTAGTGTTAACTGCTGGAGTAAGGAAGGACAATTTCCTTGCGTGTCTAAGCCAAATCCCTGAGAAGACCTGTTCTTGTTCTTCCCTGCCTCTGTGTGTGCAGACAACTTGATGATGGGAGAAATCGGTAAAGAAAAGGAAGAGCTATGGGTTGTATTCCAGCTTTGTTCGTCACACTTGACTTGATTCAGGCGCGTGTGGTCGCGGGCCAAACACACCTTATGTTACTGCTAACAAAATAATGGTTGCAGGTTGTAAGTCATGTCATAGCATGGTCCATTCTCAAAGGAGATTGGACTAGATCTTACCAAACCCCAAACAGATAGTCCAATAATTAAGTTCAAATGGGCACTCCAATCACAAACCAAATGATAGTTACTTCTGCAGATTCTTTTGTTCTCTTATTTTGTTTGATGTGCTAGTTGTTGGGTCAACACAATGATATTGCGATTAACGCTGTTATTAGTACATGGCATGGGCAGATAGAGTTAAACCTACCAAATCACATGGTTTTCTTGTCCGGTTTACGTTTTTAGTCCTTATATCATGATGTCAGTATGCAGAGAATCATTCAATTAATACAATCCATGTTACATTATGTTGGCTTGGTCAAATTCCATTTATCTATAACAGAAATGAATGGATAATTCCACAATTTTTTAGGGGAATAATTCCGCAAGTTTATTCACTTGTTTGTTGAATTACCTCTATGATGTGATGAGACAATTCAATTTCTTCCTGTTTCTTGCGTATTTTGTTTAAAGAAGTCCTCCCCACATACTAAGAGTACACAGAGCCCTTAATTTTAAATTTAGATTTGTTTATTATAATTTTATAATTAAATAAACAATTTGCATATCATGACTCAGTCACATACATGTCACCAGTGAGAGTTCATGGTTCTCATATTGCATGAACGTATATATTATTTGTATGCACATGCAGACCCATCCATGACACTGTGTGAGATGCATTTGCTGTTTGGATATGTAATCTCCTATTTAGCAAAAACATCACGATGTCATTTACTCCAGAAAACAAAATTTTGAACAAAACAAGCCATTTATTGCTGATGCTGCTTCAGGACAGGCAGCATCTGTACTTTCAGGGACAGACATGGAAGATGTCACAATTTTGTGTTATATCTAATATGATTGAGGTGCCTATGATGGGACACTTGTGCATTATCTGTTGATGGCCTGTAATGCCATGCCTCTATTATTCCCTTGTGTGAAGGGACAAATTACTGTAGTAGATCACTGTGGTAGATAACATTTGGTTATGTTTGGGGCAAGGTCACTGTGTGAAGGGACAAATTTTATTTTATTTTTTACATGTGTCAGGCACAATCTGGTAACTTGTGAAGTAATCTGAAGTCTAAACACAGATGTAAAATTTCCAAACCAGAGCGCTTCGTAGTGAATCCAGTGATAAACATTTAACATTGAGATCTACAACTACTACTACCAAAAGTTAAAATCTAGTGAGTCTCTTTAAGTTTACTCATTCCTTAAGATCATCTTTTCAGGTGAGAGCCTGAACACGCGTGAACTGAACCCATACCTGAAGACAGTGGGTTCAGACTACAGCAATGGCGTCAACTTCGCCATGGCCGGCTCGACAGTGACTCACGGTGTCACCCCCTACTCCCTGAATGTACAAGTCGATCAGTTCGTCTACTTCAAGCATAGATCCTTGGAGCTCTTCAAACAAGGTTCGTCGCATGGGCTCTAAACCATCGCATTTATATCAAGAACCATTCCAAGAAGAGGAAGACAAAAATCTGAATATGATGATCAATACTGTTTCCGTGCAGGTCTGAAAGGCCCGGTGAACAAGGAGGGATTCGAGAACGCGCTGTACATGATGGACATTGGCCACAATGATGTGGCCGGTGTGATGCACACACCAACTGATCAGTGGGACATGAAGTTCAGAAAGATCGTCAGTGAGATCGGAGCTGCAATCCAGGTAAATTACATGCGCGGTGTGTCCTCTGAAATGTTCAGTCTCAACTGTAGTAACTAGTAAGCAGTTACGCTGACAGAAGCTTTTCTTGGCAACATTTAGATTCTGTATGGAAACGGCGCAAGGAAGTTCTGGATTCATGGCACGGGCGCCCTTGGCTGCCTGCCGGCGTTGGTGGTGCAGGAAAAGGGTGAGCACGATGCGCACGGCTGCCTCACAAAGTACAACAGGGCAGCACAAGATTTCAACAAGAAGCTGAGCAACCTCTGCGACGACATGCGGTTGCACCTGAAGAATGCCACCGTGGTGTACACCGACATGTTTGCCATCAAGTACGACTTCGTCGCTAGCCACACCAAATACGGTATGAACGACAACAATGACAAAAACACTTCAGATCTCCATCTTTCAGAATCGGAGCATTTTGTCAATTCATGCATTCAGAATCGTCGTTGATAAGATGGGTTCAGTTTCTGAAATCGCCTGAGAACTCGCATATCTTCTTGTTTTTCAGGGATTGAGTGGCCGTTGATGGTGTGCTGCGGAAACGGTGGGCCGCCTTACAACTTCAAGCCAGGTAAATTCGGCTGCGGCGATCTCTGCGAGCCGGAATCGAAGGTGCTGAGCTGGGACGGCGTGCACTTCACCGATTTTGGCAGTGGCCTTGCTGCGAAGCTTGCGATGAGTGGTGACTACTCCAAGCCCAAAGTGAAGCTGGCGAGCTTGGTCAGTGGCTCCAAGAAATCATCATCTGATTCTTGATGCTGCTCAATGGATCATGGACTTTGGATCGAGGGATACATGGGTGGATGGATAATGGTGAAGATGAATTCAGATGATGATGATGGATAATGTGATTGATGGAGACGTCGCAGCAGATTGTTTTTACATTGATTTGACTCCTTGTACACAAAAAGCAAAAGTAGCATTGGAGAAGCTCCTCAGCAACAAGTAAAAGTTGTTCGATGTTTTTTTTTTTTATTTTTCACAAGTAAAAGCTACACAAAAAAGCAAAAGTAGCAATGCCGAGTATAGGCAATGTATGACAGCTGCAAGCTCCCAGAGTTCAGGAAAATTGATGTATCGTAGTTTAACTTTTACCTCTGCTTAAAAAAGGTAGTACAAGAACTTTTTCCAGACGGTGATCTATATTTTTTTCTCATGGTTCGATTTTCCTCTTTTTCCCATGTGAAGTATGCTTTCTTACTATCTGATCACTTTTTTTTTTTTTCAGTTTGTACACTATTGCCACTCTGAATTGCCTTTATCCATACAATTCAGGGGTAAAAATTACAATGATATTCGCCCCTTAAGGTATACAGCATCAACAAATGTTTGGTAACAAAGCATCAACAACAAAGGACATTGCTGCATTGGATGACAGATTCTAGGGTTAAGGCCATCAAGGCTACACAAGGTTATATCTCAGCTTAAGAACAATTTTTTTCCGGTAATGCAACACTACAATAATGATCTTCAGCTCCATGGAACAACAAAGCTCTCCAGTGCAAGAGAAGTGTTAAATAAATCTAGGGACTAACAAGGAAGTTTTTTCGTCACTCCAATCAAAATCAACCTATTTGGTGTAGAGTACAAAAAAAAATGGATGAAGCAGGATAATGCATGTTAATCCTTTCTGACAAATTGTACACTGTTTTATGTAATATTAGGGCCTCTATTTGGTTTGGACTTTAGATAACTCCGAATGCTGATTGCAGGGTTGAAGTGATGCGTGATGTGATCGCATTTTGAGCTGCATCTTCAGCGAAAGCCCGGATGTTCTTCTTGGCGTCTGTAATGTACAATCGCAGAAATGAAATAGGTCAGATTTGGACAGGCAACAAGCCAAATCAGCAACGAAATCATAGCAAGCTTCAACATTACATACGAAACTTCTTTTTCCACAACAACACCGACATGACATGAAATGTCAAAGACGAGCTCTTACATCAAAATATTGAATTAATAAAAAGGAGCAAAATGGAATGAAAGAGACGTAAATAAAGGTTCAAAGAGATAAAGTCTAGAACAAAAAATAATAGCTCATGGTGTTCAGTTGCTGCACACAAGCCAAAAAAAGGACAACTAATCCAAGAAGCTGAACTGGCTAGCACATGATACCAAATGTAACAATATGATGCAAATTTTCAACTATGACGTGATGCTTACTTTCAATGGATAACATTGCTCATAAGAAATCAATAATCAGTTTGTGAGAACCTTAGGTCAATGCAGTAGAACACATCTCCCCTTGGCTGAGACATTGACTATAATGTGAACTATTCCATACCTTTATTGCATTTGGTGAACCCAACAATGTTTGCAATGCTTAGACTCAAGCAAACTCCAACAACAAGAAGGTAATCAGCCTCAAGTCTAATGAGTGAAAATATCCCGAGAACGATCCATGCAGCAGCCTGAAATATGGAGTGGTTGGTTTATAATTTTATATATTGTCTAAAGTCTAAACAAAGCTACAAAGCTGTAATGAATTGCTTGTTACATTACTTGGTAAAAGGTATAAAAGGAATAAGAGAAAACTTTTAGGGATGGCTGCGGAGCATTGGCACATACAAGGCTATATTTTAGCTTTCATCTACATCTGTTAAGATAAACTTCAGTTTTCTCAAGAGAGCAATGGATCAGATAGATTAGTTGATTGTTCTTCTAGAGCAATATTACCACATAAAGCCTAACTTAGTGCATAAAATCCCATTGTAAATACAGTTTTTTTAAAAGTAAATTTCACAAAACCACTCCAACTTTGATAAAACTATCACAAAACCACACTTTTAAGAAACAAGTTTAGAGAACCACACTTCTCTTTGCATAAGGTTCCACAAAACCACACTTGCAACTTTCAAGCATTACCATCGTATCCAATGGGTCAGGCCTACTTGTCGGCTTGTGAGACCGACTAGTGGGCCCAGTCCGTTGAATACTTAAAAATGTGGTTTTGTGAAATGTTATGCAAAGGAAAGTGTGGTTCTCTGAAGTTGTTGCTTAAAAGTGTGGTTTTATGATAGTTTTACTTTACCGAAGGTAGTGTAGTTTTGTGAAATTTACACTGAAAAAGAATGAAGTCATGTAGAAGTGCAAAAAACAATGCAGCATATGCATATTTAACCATCAATGAGAAAATGTTCTGCCTATGTTGATTTATCCCCAACAATTCTTAACCACAATTCTGACAAGGTGGCATCTTACTTTCTCCTCTCTCAAACCGAGTCCTATGTTTCATGAAAAGCAGACTATATAGACTGTCTTAAACATTGATAACTGGAAAATGGACATGAATAACTTAGCCAAAAAGGAAAAAATGAAACAACCAAGAAGATATAATTGAAAAATATTAGTAAAATACTAAAATATGATGGTTTTTTTCTTCAAAGAACATTACTAGCCTAGGGAGTAAATTTAACTGCTTGGTTCATGTTGCTATAAACCGCAAAGTCACAAACAGCATATTTTCATTAAGTAGTCATTTTGATGTATCTAAGATTAATGTGTATGTAAAAGCAGTCATCTAAAATACCAAAATGGTACTATTAAATTTCTAAATTTGCATGTTCCCAATAGATGTCTTAGCCTGCAATGATACGCGAAAGCACCATATTTATCCAGCTCCTGCATCTACTCCATTGAACCCTCTATAACAGATAATGCATCACTTACAGTCAAGTAAAGAGTCCACCAGAAGAGCCACGAGTCTTTTTTGTTCATCCTAGAGAGAGACTGCAAGGAAACACTTTCGTCACGTACAACCATTTTGCGCTTAAAATAGTAACAGATACCACAGACGAAACAAGCACGGACCTCCCCATCGAGGCACTCATATTTCCACAAGCTATTGCCCTCATCATCAATCTCATTCCACCACCGCAGCCCGACTAATATCCTACCACTCACATTCTTCACCACCCAGAAGTCGAGCGCCGCCAGGAGCACGGTGACGACAAAGATGATGACGAAGCTCCTCACGAAGAGCGAAACCAGGATGTAGAACGCCAGCGCCCCCGCCTTTGCAAAGACACCAGAATAAGCATCAAAAGCAAATAAATAATCCTAGAGGACGAGAGAGTTTCATGGAAGAATAAATAGTTACCTTGAAGAGCACATGGAAAAAGCATGTTAAAGGATTGGCATAATTCTCACCATCCACCTGCAACAATATTCATTTCATTATTTGTTGAGACAGATTATATCAGACCTAAACTGAGAAGATTAAGCTAAACAGAATTAACAGAAGCCTAATTCAGCCCAAGGAGCCACTCAACCGCCTCCAACTATCCTAGAAGAAACCAAATCTTTGATTGATTAGCGCAGGTCGCAAGTCATCAATAATTCCCTCTTGTCACCAATTGAGATTCAGACACTACTATCCCAAGAAACCTCCGAACTGGATCCGAACCATAACCAGAGAAACCTGATCCAAGAAGCCGTTAGATCTGGGGCAAGTTCTTCTTCCTCCTACTCGAGGCCAGACCCTAGAAAGAACGGATAGACAGGCGAACAACTCGGATCCGGACACCGAGCAGAGATGAAGAAGATGAAAAGGTGGGGGGAATGGGATGAGGCTATCACCCGAGGTCGATCCATCGATCCTTGGCGCCGCTCCCCTGTACCTCCGCCTCGCTACCTGCGCGCTTGGCTTTCGACGTTTGGGTCGCGCCCTGTTGGGCTGGTCCTGTTTCGTTGACAGTCTCTTGAGAGTTGAGATTGAAGGAGGTAAGATGGAACTCACGACGGTCAAAAAGGGCGTTGGAAACGCGACTTATTTTCAAACTTCTTGAATACAGGAATTTAACATAAAATCCTTTTACCAGTAGGCTCTATTTGCTCGGCCTTTTTCTCCAGATTAAAAGTTATTATCTTTGTTTAGAAATATAAGATGTATTTTGACTTTACATGAGGATTAAGATTAGAGTGAAAATGAGAAAGTTACGAGTTACAATAACTTAGATACCCTACTTAATTGTCTTTGAAAATAAAATATAATAGTTTGTGTGTTGTGGTAATAAATAAATATATATAGTTGAGAGAGAATAAATAGAGGTATAATAAGAAAAGTCTAATTAAATCTATATACAAATCTTATATTTTTAAATAAAATTATTTAAACTATATGGTTTATATTTCTGAAGGAAGAGAGTAATAAATTAAAGTTTGAATAAATAGACATTGTTAAGGTGGTGCCAACTCATCCATTAAAACTAAAGCCCGAATAAATAGACGCCCATTTAACTCATCTATTACTCATGCTTTATGAATTGAAGAATATCTAATAATATCTTATCTATGGAAGCGGAAGAGATTAGAGCTTAGCTAGATCGTCCATGTGTCACGCCTTTTTTGTTTGCAAAAAGACCCCTCAAAAATTTGAAAATTACATTTGGATCTTTCCACCGGTTATTTTGTAAAGCAGACTCGTGGTTCTATAAATTCACCGACGGGTCCTCCATCCATTTTTGGCAAAAAAACGAATTTGCGTTTAGGTCCTTCCATCGGCTCTTGTAAAAAAGATCAGTAGTTTCGCAAATTTGCACACGGATTCACCACCGGTTTTTTTTATAAAACAACCTTGAAAAACCGAAATTATATTTACGGCCCTCTATGGTTTTTCCCATAAAAAGGAGCATGCGGTTCCGCAAATTTGCCGACGATTTCTAGTAACCCATTTTTTTAAGAAAAAATCTAAGAAAATTAAAATTACATTGAGATCCTCCAGCAAATTCGCCGATAACTCCTATCTAGCATATTTTTGAAAAAAACCCTGAGAAAAATCAAAATTACGTTTAGATCTTCATACCTTTTTCCACAAATAACCGTCGAACCAAATTTCGCACGGCGCAGCGTAGTGCGTGACCTAGCTAGTAATCATAACCTACATAAAGTCTGAAGATTTCCGGCTCCCTTCGCGCTCCACATTGCCCTTTTGCTACAATAACGAGCTTTGTCGTGTGTACGGCATGCGAACCGTTGAGCCACGTCGCCCTGTCGCTCGCCTGCTTGCCAGTTTATATATTTTAATACCGTTGGTTTTCAAGAACGCTTGCGTGGCACGATGGTTAGATGATTAGCTCTTGCGCCTTTGGTCGCGGGTTCGAGTCCGCCCTTGCGCGAGCCCGCGGTTTTTTGTGCAGCGACATGTGGCCGTGGCTTCGCCCGACAGCTTTTTTGCGGAAAAGCCCTCTAAAATTTCAGAAATCATATTTAGATCTTTTTTTACCGAAAGACCCTAAAAAATTCGGAAATTCATTTTTTACTAGGTGCCCCGAGATAAGCCCTCCAAAGTTTCAAAAATCGTATTTAGGTCTATTTTTTACTGGAAAGGCCTTAGAAAAACTGAAATTTCAATTTTTTTCTCAAGTGCACCTAGTGACCTAGACACCACCTATTTTTTTTGAAGAAGCCCTTGGATGTTTGAAAATCACAACTCGATCATTTTTTTTCGGGAAAAGCCCTAAAAAATATGAGTTTTTCCCTAAAGGGCCCTCTAAAATTCTCAAATAGATTTTTTAAGATTATAGCTTAATACCTGCGTGTAGGTCCCTCAAAAAATGCGTGATTATGTGTAGGTCCTTTCCGATGTTTTTTACGAAAAAGAACTTTCTGGTTTAGAAAAATCGTGAATCTTTCGTGAAAGGACCCTAAATAAATCCAAAAAACATGGTTATGCGTAGATCCTTCCCACCATTTTTTACGAAAAGGACCTTATGGTTCAGAAAAATCGCGAATCTTTCATGAAGCAAGCCTAAATAGATATCGAAAAAAATAGCGTAGTTACATTTGCATCATTAAACCTGTTTTTCACAAAAAAGGACTTTTCAATTTAACGCAGTCGTAGATCTTTCAGAAGAGGACCTCAGATAGATAAAAAAATACGTGATTGTGTTTGTATCCTTTTAGCCATTTTATATGCTTTCTCCACGATTTTATGAAAAAACGTCACCGAAAAAAACAAAATTATTTCTGCGAAAAAAAACACACACGACGTGTCACTCCATGAAAACTTCCTAGTAATGGTTGCACCCTTTATAGCCAAAGGATTTCAGCCCCAATAGGCCATCCCACGTGTCACCTTGCGACATTTGCGAAAAAGCCTCTTTGTTTCTTTGAATTACGGATAGGTCCTTCGCGATTTTTTGTGAGGGGAATATTTTTTCCTATTCATCGCGTTTAGGTCCCTAGCACGCCGTTTTACAGAAAAACCCTCCCGTTAAACTCAAATCGCAAGCAAGCCCTTTTCTAATTTTTCAGGATAGCGGACAGGTCCAAAAACGTAGCAAACAGGCCCTTACTCCTTACGTCTAGGTCATTTCTCCGTTTTCCCTGGAAAAAAAAGTTTTGCTTCTCTCAACAGATTTTTAAGAGACGGAATCAAAAACAAAAAAATGTACCGACCAAAAAAACAGATTCGTCGAAGATTTATAGCTATTCATGGATTTGCCTGCGGGTCCGAGCAGCCTTTTAAAAAAGGAAATACATAAAAAAACACAGATTCGACCACAATTTCCTAAAAAAAAACACGCATCAACAAAAAAAACACAGATTCGTCGAAGGTTTATAGCAACTTATGGATTTGCCAACGGGTCATAACCGCGGGTTTTTTTTAAAAAAAACGTGGATTCGTCCAGAGATTTATAGCGACCTATAGATTCGCCGGCGGGTCCTGACAACCCATTTTTTTGACCAAAAAACCAGATTCGTCGAAGGTTTATACCGATTCGTAGATTCGCCCACGAGTCCGAGCAACCTTTTAAAAAAGGAAATACATGATTCGTAGATTTGCCCACGGGTCCGAGCAGCCTTTTAAAAAAGGAAATACATAAAAAAAACGGGCCGCACTTTTCTTTTAAAAAAACAAAAAAACACAGATACAATCGCAATTTCCTAAAAAAAACGCATCGACAAAAAAAAACACAGATTCGTAAAAAATTTATAGCAGCTTATGGATTTGCCAACAGGTCATAACCGCGGGTTTTTTTTTAAAAAAAACGTAGATTCGTCCAGAGATTTATAGCGACCCATAGATTCGTCGGCGGGTTCTAACGACCCTTTTTTTTTAGCAAACACAAAAAACAAAAAAACGATCAAATATCCCGAAATGCGTAAAAAAACCACGGTTTTTTTAAAAAAACACGAATTCGTCTACAGAACGGCGCAGCATAGCGCGTTATTATTGCTAGTAATGTCATATGTCGGAAAGAATCAGCGAGCTCCTATGGCCTCCGCACCCATTTCTTTGCCAAAAAACCCTTGCGCTTGGCGAAATCGCGCCGCGACCCCGGCGAGGTGGCACGCTAGTGAGGCAGCGATGGCCCGTGCGGGTGGATGTTTTGCATCGAGCTCCTCGGAGTTTCGCTAAATTGATTCCATATCCTGCGAGCCTCTGTCCGTCCGATCGCGGAGGCGTGACGATCCGCCAGTCCAAGCGCACGCTTGGCGCCCTGTGCCCTAAGTTCATCTGATCGTGGAGAGTCGAAGGCGTGAGTTCCCGCTACGAGAGGCTGCTTCAGGTATAACTCGGGTTCCGTTCCTGGCGTGAGTGATTTTGCACTAACAATGCTAGCAACAAAATCATGTGCAGTATTTACCAATACTGCTCCAAAGTTGTCCATTAAACATTATGAGAGAACATTATGAGAGATCTGGTTTCTTTTTTTCCCTTTTGCAACGCTGAATTATTCGAGTTGAAACTTACGTTATCGTTTGACAGCTTATTTTTGTCTGGATGACAATATAATTTTCAAATAGGAAAAGTTAAGTTGCATATTTCAACCTACATATAACCACCTAGTGTCGGGACTGGATTTCCAAATCTGAACCTTCTATGTACAACCACACTAGTCCAGGATCAAACTAGTGCATACAGAGAAAACAACGATGATAACACATCCATATTATGAATTAAATAATATTAATTAAGTAAAAACTATAAACTTCATGGCTAACGATGTAACATCCCAAAATTTGGAATATTTGAAATTTATAATTTATTTTGAATTTTTGAGAATTTCGAATTTATTTGGATTTATTTATAATTTTTGGAATTAACCTTTTCTCTGGAAATTAATTTAATAATGAAAAGTTTTAATAAAATATAAATGGAAATATTTTATTTGAGCTCAAAATGTCCTAAAATATTTTCTGGAATTTTTCTAGAATTTTTCTGATATTTTAAGTGCCTCAAATAATTAAAATGAATATTTGGAATTATTTTTATTCGAAAAACGATTGAAATTCGAGTGAACGAGAACGGTCGAGCCCATTCTTGGCGCACGATCGAAACCCTAAACGCCGCTCTTCTTCCACCGTTGGATCTGCATCGGATGGTTGAGATTTGGCCGTGCCGATTCGTCGCCCGCGCCGTTGGATTGACCGCGTGGACGTGCGGGACGAGGCCACGTCGCTTCGTTTCGTCTTCCATGCGTTACCGCCGCCGCCGTCGTTTCCGGCGAGAACCGTCGAGTAAAAGCACCGTTTGAGCTCGCCTCCCGAGGCTATAAAGCCGCCGATGACTCTGGGAAAGCTCTTCGCCGTCGCACTCCATAGCCCTAACCCACACTCTCCTCGCCGCCGTTGAGCCGCACGACCTCGCCAGTAATCCGGCAATTCCGGCCATTGCGCCCGCTCGGTGACTCTCGCGCAACCAAGGACATCGAGTACTCCTCAAGCCGTGGCGCATCCGGCGACTACTTCATCTCACCGAACGCACTAGAACGCCGTCGCTTGGGTCTTCTTCCTCATCTCGTGAGAACTTTCTCGCGCCTTCGCCGAGCTTGCGAAGCTACTTTGACCGTCGAGATCCGCATCCAACGATCGAGGTGAGTCCACGTATTCCTTTGTGTTAGAGACCGAGCAGTGTTGCTTTAGATCTCTCACCGTAGGATTCGTAATAGATGGTTAAGAATAGTGCCACGCGTCTGAGGAAGGGCCCTTGCGATGTGCTTAAAATTTGCGTTAGCTAATAGCCGTTAGATTCATATCGAATGGTGCGAGTTAGCCACGAGACGCGATAAAAGTGAACCCCATCTTCGCTTGTTGGCCGCTCGATCTTGATCGTGTGGTTGTGATGCGGCCACGTCGCCTATTTAAACTGTAGCTATTAGGTGCAGGAAATTAACGAGAAATTCGAAGCAATCCGAGCTGTTGATTTTGAATCAAACGGACCGGATTCCACCGCGCGCCGAGCCTGTCTCGTGTCGACGCGTGTACGTGGGAATCGAGGCGTCAGCGCCGCCGCTGCGGTCGACGTCACTGATTTACTTTTAGCCGCACGATTTAGATCCAAGGGTTAGCATAGCGCACGATGTCGACCGCCAGTAGTGATCAGAAGTGTCGGTGCAATCTTGGCCGTTGATCGTGTCGCACGAATCTTGGCGTTTGACCGGGCCGGTTGAGTTACTGTTCGGTCTGTTTCCTCGCCATTAGATCTTGATCCAGTGGACGAATTTGCGCCACGTGTCACCACCGGAGTAAACCGAGCCGAATCGACGTTAGATCGTGACCGTTCATTGTGAATCGGACGGTCAGGAATAAATTGACTTTTCGGTTGATAGTTAAATCGACACGTGTCACGGCGAGTTTGCCACGTGTCCGAGGATGACGTCATCGATGGGGCCCCAATGCTATGCAAATTTGTACAAATTCTATTGCATGGATCTCGATGGATCTTTTCAATTCAAAGGACTTATTCAATATAGAGGGTAAGGAGACTTGTCAATACTTTCTTTGTCTATATACGCTCAATAGCCCAATTATGTTTTATTTATTTATTTCAGCTTAAGTATTGAGGTTCAAGTGGTGGACATTTGGTCATATGCATTCGTACTATACACAAAACGATGATTTGGATAGAATGCAGGAATAAAGGATGGAGAATTAATTTTTATATGCCTTGATGCTCAAATATGTATGAGATGGAACATTGGGTGTTAGTTTGAGGCCCAAGTGGTTGCATTGGGTGTTAGTTTTCAATTTTCTTTTTCGGTTTCACAAGACTGTAGCTTGTCTATCTAATTTTGACCTTGACGTTTTGACTATCCAATTCTGAATTTCTTCTATTATCTTGTTCTGTGTGATTTCGCAAAGCATGCGATTAGCTTGATCGTCTTTGCCTCCGCCTCGCAAGAATTCAGAGCTATCTCGCCGCTCGCACGCAGGCGGTCGAGCGTAGCGTGAATTAAACGGAGCGTCTCGCTTCGCTCAAGACTTTAACGGTCGAGGCGGCGCGATTAAACGGAGACGAAGGAACGACGCTCATTGTTAATCGAGCGATTTGATCGGATGTTGCGATGCACGTTGGACGGAGGCTCGGTCTCTTCAGGCGTTGGACGCCCCGAACCGCTTTTTCAGATAGCGGATAGGTCCAAAACGTAACAAATGGGCCCTTACTCCTTACGTCTAGGTCATTTCTCCGTTTTCCCCGGAAAAAAAGTTTTGCTTCTCTCAACGGATTTTTAAGAGACGGAATCAAAAACAAAAAAAAATATACCGACCAAAAAAACAAATTCGTCGAAGATTTATAGCGATTCATGGATTCGCCCGCGGGTCCGAGCAGCCTTTTAAAAAAGGAAATAAAAAAAAACACAGATTCGACCGCAATTTCCTAAAAAAAACACGAATCGACAAAAAAAACACAGATTCGTCGAAGGTTTATAGCAACTTATGGATTTGCCAATGGGTCATAACCGCGGTTTTTTTTAAAAAAAACGTAGATTCGTCCAGAGATTTATAGCGACCCATAGATTCGTCGGCGGGTCCTGACGACCCATTTTTTTTACAAAAACCAGATTAAATCAAGGTTTATACCGATTCGTAGATTCGCTTACGGGTTCGAAAAGCGACTTTTAAAAAGGAAATACATGATTCGTAGATTCATTTACTGGTCCGAAAGCGACCTTTTAAAAGGAAATACATAAAAAACGGGCCGCACTTTTCTTTTAAAAAAACCAAAAAACACAGATATAATAGTAATTTCCTTAAAAACATTTTTTTTGACCAAAACCAGATTCGGCGAAGATTTATATCGATTCGTAGATTCACTTACTGGTCTGAAAGGCCTTTTAAAAAGGAAATACATAAAAAACTGGGCGCACTTTTCTTTTAAAAAACAAAAAACACAGATATCGTAGTAATTTCCTAAAAACGCACCGGAAAAAAAAAACACAGATTCGCAAAAATTTATAGCGGCTTATGGATTTGCCAACGGTCATAACGCGTTTTTTTTTAAAAAACGAGATTCGCCCGAGATTTATAGCGACCCATAGATTTGTGGTGGGTCCTAACGACTTTTTTTAGCAAACACAAAAACAAAAAAACGATCAAATATCCCGAAATGCGTAAAAAAACCACGATTTTCTAAAAAAACGGATTCGTTCTCGATCTGCCAGCGCAGAAGCGCTATTATTGCTAATAATGTCATATGTCGGAAAGAATCAACGAGCTCCTATGGCCTCCGCACCCATTTTTTTGCGAAAAACCTTGCGCTTAGCGAAATCATAGCGCCACGACGCGAGGTGGCTTCGCTAAATTGATTCCATATCCTGCGAGCCTCATCCGTCCGATCGCAGAGGCGTGACGATCCGCTAATCAAAGCGCAAGACGCTTAGCGCCGTGCGTCTAAAGTGCGTTTGGTTCATTGCATCAGGTGAACCGGATCATCCCGTACGAGATTTGATTTCATTCTTGCGTTTGGTTGACTGAACGGAACCATTCGATACAGGACGAGGTGGTACAGATTCCTGAAATATTCCTCGAAGATGTTGTACGGTTCCATTTGGCAAATTTGGTTGAATCGATCGTTACAGGACCGCGTCATTCACCCGAGGGATTCCTCGCCCACTCGCACGCATCGTCTCCTCGCCCACTCGTTCACCCGAGGGATTCCTCGCGGCCTCGCCCCACTCACCGCTCACCAAAGAGAGGGATTTCTTGCGCTTCGCCGTCGCCTCTTGCGCTTCTCTGATTGCGTCATCAATTCAGCTATCCAGCCAGTGGCGATGGACTTCGCCCTCGTCGACGGCGAGCCCTTCTCGCCTTCCTGCTCCACTCTCGTCATGGTTTGGACGCTAATCTCCGCTGAAATCTAGTTTTTTGGGTAGCTCGCTCGGTTTCGAACGCTTGTGATCGCTTTCTCGACCGCACCGCGCTTGATCGAGAACGTGGGGCATTTCGCCGTCGATCTCGGTGGTGTCGTCGGTGAGGCGAGGGTGGTTTACCTAGACGAGCCCTCCGTCTTTGCCTCTTGGCAGACAGCGAACGCTTGCTCCGACGCCGTCGGTGACCTCGCCTTCAAGGCCAAGGTTTGGTTCTTTATCCGTGTTCCCTGCTACCGTGCTCACCGATCGCTCGATAGGTTGTGTCGCGGTCTTTGCTTAGCTTGTATTGTTGGCCCTTATTCTGCGCACTACATTTGTTTGATGAAATGTGCTACTGCGTCTTTGCATGCACTCTTCTTCTCTACGCACTAAACCGTTTGATGAAATGAAATACCTTGATATGTCTAAGAGAGAAAAAGCACAATAGCAAATTAACTCGCTTTTTTTTTAGAATTTACATTACTTCTAAAGGCACGTGACACATATCACTCACTACATGAGTAGGACTTGTAATATGGTTCCACTTAGTCAATGCTTGAAATGTCGATATGACATGCAGACTCACCTTCTTTCTCATTTTTATTTGCGTTTTATGAATCTCCATCTCATAGGTCGGCTTTCATTCAACAAAGATCTCCGAGAATTATAGTATGTTGATCTTAGCGCATTTGCCACATGATAGCATCTTGATATGCTTTAACAATCTGCGAGTGATAGTTAGATATTTTACAATTTGTCGCTATCGATACTCCAAATGATCAAATAGTTTTCGTTTTAGACATAGATGCAGTTAAATTTTTGAAACTTTGACTATCAATATCTTTTTAAATATTTTAAATGGATATATGAATATCATATGTGTAGATTTGTCTCGAAAAGTACTTTCGTAATATTATAATTTTAATAAGTTTATAATGCGAGTAAAGAATCGATAAGCACCTCAGAAATCAGGATGGCATAGTGACATTTTCTTCTTTTTATGTCTTTGAGAAACAAAAATAGAGGAGCCCAACATTTGTATTAGCGTAACTTTGATCTGCATGGTACATCTTTTCTAACCATTAATCCCATGTGTTATGCAGCTATATTTTCAAAGATAATTGCCCACTTATATTTCTTCATTTCTGTGGACTAATCTCTAAATGTAATGCTATAATTTTGGAGATGCCATGAACTTGTGTAATTGACATTATTACTGATTTCAAATGTGAGCAATATCTGAAGAGGCTAGAAGCTTGAAGGCTCTGTGCATAAAGAGTGAAAGAATACAGAGGTGGAAGGGGATAATTTTTTTTGATTTTTGTTAGAGGACTTGTAGTTCATGTCTTGAGGACGTCTGTTTGATTACTTGGTTTGTACTGAATTTCTGACATAATGGTTCCATCAGTTAGATGTGTAGTTTATATATATACAATAACATGGTTACGATTTAACCTTTGAATGATCACTACATGAGTAAATTGTTCGTTCAATCTCTTCTCGTTTTGCCAATGATAGGCTGCACTTCCTAAATCGATCACCACGTTTGTGTTTGCAAGGGAGTACGATCTGCATGCTGAAGTACTCAGTACCGTGTAACTTGTGTTAAGTAATTTTACTGAACATTTCAATAAACTACACGTCTGTCGGTACTTGTCTTGTGTTATTGTGTGCAGTTGAGATTGCGGTTGAGACTGCTCATTGTATTGGTAGCTCGGTCAATCAAGCTTCATCCCTCAAACCAACCTCATCCTTCAATTCAACTTCATCCCTCCAACCAAACATCATCTCGTACCATCTTGTGCTATTTCATTCAACCAACCAAACATCATCTCATACCATCCTGTACCATTCTATCTAAGCAACCAAACAAAATCTTGTATCATTCCATTCAGGCAACCAAACGCCTTCCCTGTACCATCTCATCCAGGATCATTCTATCTATCTTGTACCATTCCATCCTATTCATCCTCGTTCACCCAACCAAACACACCCTAAGGGTGCGTTTGGTTGGGTGTACGAGGGTGAATGGGATGGGATGGTATTGAATGGATGGGATGGTCCTGGATGAGATGGTACAGGGAAGGTGTTTGGTTGCCTGAATGGAATGATACAAGATTTTGTTTGGTTGCTTGGATGGAATAGTACAGGATGGTATGAGATGATGTTTGGTTGCTTGAATAGAATGGTACAGGATAGTACGAGATGATGTTTGGTTGGAGGGATGAAGTTGGATTGAGGAATAAAGTTGGCTCGAGGGAATCTCATGAAATTGGATCTGTTGTTTGACCCTTTTGAGTCAATCTGTGTGGGATAGGAAAGTTCTTTTCTTTATCCATGAGTGTTCGTCTAGCTCTTTGATGGCGATGGTGTCGTGCGGAGCAAAGGATTTGAACGCTGAATTAGGATTTTGTGATCTGGGTGTGGATTGTGTAGTGGAACTGTAGCTTTGTGTTGTCATGATCATTGATCATCTTGATTCACCTTGTTTTTCTTCCCAGCTTTTGTTGCATTCTAAGTTGGGCATGATCGAGAGTAAGAAAGGCCCTTTTGGTGGAAGATTGATTTGTGCTGATATTGTTTTGGTGATATTGCTCACAATAACACAGGACAAATAACACAGGGCAAATACTGGCAGATAGCAATACAGCATCACAAGATCAAAAATAAGAATTAATTTTAATTCCCACATGATTAAAAAATAAAAGGTCTCACAAGATCAAGTCCATCACAAGTTCATCACAAGATCAAGTCCATCACCATATAACCAGTACCAGAAAAATACATGCACTAAAATATACATCTGACTGATGGAACCACTGCGCCAGAAATTCAGTACAAACCAAGTAACCAAACAAATGTCCTCAAGAACTAAACTACAAGTCCTCTAGCAAAAATTAAAAAAAATATCCCCTTCCACCTCTGTATTCTAAATCACTCTTCATGCACAGAGCCTTCAAGCTTCTAGCCTATATTGCTCACATTAGCAATCAGAATAATAGACCAATATACTTAAATTCAAACTAAAATCTACAATATATATTTTGTACGTCTAAATCTCATAATTTTACTCGAACCATTATGAAGTCTAGAAGAGGATCCAGAACACTAAAAACTATATACAAGGTCAAGGAAAGTACCTTAGTAGTGGGGAAGTAATAACCAAGTCAATCTTTTTTGCAAGTTCACATTTTTTCACATGCTCTCTCAAGCAATCAACCTACAAATGCATGTAAAAATCAACATCCATGGAACTTGAAAATGCCACATGAAAGCAATTGAGTGACATTTCGATCAAACATTATCTATCAAGCCAGAAAGAAACTCAAACTAATGTACATAATTACAGATGAATACTTTGAATTGAACATGACCAAAATCCTGACACTAGGACCTTTGCAGCTTGATGATGCGCCTTCTTGACACAAATCCTGACACTAGGATCACTCGCGCTGTACCTCTCCTTGAGCAATTCCTCTTCATTTTGTTCACTTCATGTCCAAATTTCATGCTCCACCCAGCCCAAGCTCGCGAGTCGACGAATTTGCGGCCACGGGCAAAGGATTACCTTAACTGGATAATAGTAGACATTTAGTTATTCAAAGACAATCAAGCAAGTATAGTTGTTGGTTTAGTGAAAGAACAAAACTAAAAACATCAATTAGCTTTCTAGAAAGAAAAAAAAGCAAAAAGTGATAGAAAGAAATGTTCCGAGTAGCTTGGTGTAGTGCCCATCTTGTTATAATCTCAACTGAATTAACTTCACAATACATAATACAGAAACACTGAAAAGTTAAACAAATATGAATGTTTTCCTATAAGCTACTATCAAGCGAATCTTATGCACATTAGCTGATTTAGAATAAAGAAGATTCAGTGTTACTTCATTTACCGTAGGAGACCATCTCTGCACAAAAAAAGAAGGCGGATCTTCCATGTTATCATTGACCCATAACCATGCAATTTCTGCATCAAGACGCAGTAGCATCAAAATCAAACAGTGAGGCGCAATTTAACATAGAACAACACCCTAATATCAAGTTAAAAATAAGGGGGGAATCGAAATCAACAGGACTAAAAGGTACCATATTACTAACAAAGAAGACGAGGTAGTCCTCTTCACTTCTCTTACACCCTACCGCGCACAAAGAAAAGATCAAGCATTTCATGCCAGAATTTACCATCCATCCCCACATCAGATGCAACAACTTCAGCATCAACAACCGTCGTAGAATGCTGCAACCAAATTCAAGAAGACAAAGTGAAGTGCAGTTAATCAACACAACTCTGCTCAGCATGGGTCAAATTTGAAAGCTCAATTTGTCAGATTCGCCTCTCTATGGCCCTAAATCGATCGAGTTCTTGCTACCCACGATCCAACCCCGGACCCTAAACCTAGAAGTTAAAGACCACCACAATTTTACAGGAGGATCTTGTTTTTCTTAAGAGGAAAAAACATCCCAACCTAGATAATAAGCCATTTCTGCGGTAAATGCAGTGTCTTCATAATTTTGCTTGTCTTTTTCTCTCTCCCTTATATCTCCTCCGTGGGGGAGCGATCTCAAGGTTCCATCGATCGGGGAGGCGGGCAGATGAGACGTCACATACCTTTGAGGCGATGCCTCATTGCCGCCGCCAAGCCGGCCAAGAATTGTCAATCCACCGTCGGCCCCTCTCCCCTCAAAATGCCACACAAATTTAGGAGAAGACGAAGTAGTCGGAGTGGGAGGCGAAGTGAGACAACGGCGAAGTGAGGCGAAGTGAGGCCAGCGGAGACGACGGCGAAGTGAGGCCTCGCGGCGAAGCAAGACGACGGGTGGAAACGGCGATTGGGGGGAGTGAGGCCTCGGGCGCGAGTGGGCGAGGAGCCCCCAGCCGCGTGCGAGCGAATGGGCGAGGCGTGCGAGAGCTGAACGAGGCGGTCTGTACCGATCGGTTCGGGAAATTTTGCCGTATGGAACGGTACAGTATTTTAGAGGAATATTCTAGGAATCTGTACCATCTCATCCCGTATCGAACGGTTCCGTTCAGCCAACCAAACGCAGGAATGAAGTCAGATCCTGTACGGGATGATCCCGTTTACCCTGATACGGCCAACCAAACGCATCCTAAGTTCATCTGATCGTGGAATGTTGAAGGCGTGAGTTCCCGCTACGAGAGGCTGCTTTAGGTACTAACTCGGGTTCTATTCCTGGCGTGAGTGATTTTGCACTAACAATGCTAGCAACAAAATCATGTGCAGTATTTACCAATACTGCTCCAAAGTTGTCCATTAAACATTATAAGAGATCTGGTTTCTTTTTTTCCCTTTTGCAACGCTGAATTATTCGAGTTGAAACTTACGTTATCGTTTGACAGCTTATTTTTGTCTGGATGACTATATAATTTTCAAATAGGAAAAGTTAAGTTGCATATTTCAGCCTACATATAACCACCTAGTGTCGGGACTGGATTTCTAAATCCGAACCTTCTGTGTACAACCACACTAGTCCAGGATCAAACTAGTGCATACAGTAGAAACAACGATGATAACACATCCATATTATGAATTAAATAATATTAATTAAGTAAAAACTATCGGCTTCATGGCCAACGACTACAAATAAACAACGACATGATTTAAGTTTAATAAAGTAGCAATGTTAGTGCAGAATCACTCACACCAGAAATGGAATCCGAGTTAGTACCTAAAGCAGCCTCATGCCTTCACCTCTCCACGATTAGATGAACTAGGGCACCGGGCGCTGAGCGTGCACGCGGATTGGCGGATCATCACGCCTCCGCGATCGGACGGACAGAGGCTCGTAGGGCATAAAATCAATTTAGCAAAACTCCGAGGGGCTTGATGCAAAACTTGCAGTCGCATGGGCCATCGCCACCTCACACGCTTGCTGCCTCGTGGGGGTTGCGGCGCAATTTCGTGAAGCGCAAGGGTTTTTTTTGCAAAGAAATAGGCATGGAGGCCCTGGGAGCTTGCTGATTCTTTTCAGCATATGATTCTTTCTGGCATATTTGATTCCAAATCCAAACCCTCAGTGTACAACCGCACTAGTCGAGGATCAAGCTACTGTACATAGTGGAAACTGCGATGATAATACATCCATATCACGAATTAAATAATATTAATTAAGTAAAAATACCGACTTCATAGTCAACAATAATAAATAAACAACCACATGGCTTAAGTTCAATAAAGTAGCAACGGAAACGAGACAAATAGCAACAGAATAAGCCTATTCATTTGCCCAACAAGAAATTGATTGAGTGCGCATCCTTATAATCCATATCACATTTATCGTAACCAACAAGTAAAGAATTCGTAGTCACCTTCTGTTTTTATGTACTTCTTTGTGAAATTTTAGAATATTGCAAGGGTTAGTACACAATGTACTCTGCAAGTTTTAGAAACATAATGCACGATAACGGGCTAAACAATTGAATGCTTAGTATGGCTCATTTAGCGTAAAACAATGTTTAACTTTAAATACAACTAGTAATTTCATAAAGCATCAATTGACCAATTGTAGTTGCAAAAATTGAATTTAATAAGATAACTAAACAGGTTCCATACACATGACTAGCTCCAACTGTCAAACCGTAACTTGAGAGTTCCATCCACTCACAAAGCTCCCAAATCATCATTTTATTTAAAGCAAAACTAGAAATCTACTATACAAAAGTGCACATTGCCTACCCTTTTGAAAGTTCAAACTCCATTAATTTGGTTTTGGTGTTAATGACAAATCTAATATTGAGACTAACTCTCTTGATAATCATAATATTGATTAATCTCAATTGTTAATTAATGACAAATCTTTTTATGAGACTAATTATTTTGTTAAGCTTAACTCTTATTTCTCTCTTTTGGATGAAAAAAATGGAAATATCAAAGGTATGCATTCGAGCTCATATTATATATCTTGTTGCATTCCTTGGATATAATAGTTATGATCATATTGATAAATCCAAATATGAGACTAACTCTTTTATTGAATATATCCTTGATTAGTCTCATCTCATTGAAAAATGGAAAACCCAAGGTATGCACTCGTATTTATTTTATGATATCTTAATGCATATTTTGAATTCAAGTTAAAGGATGAACTTTACCATTATTTAGACCTCAAAGATGTGCATTAATGTTTCAATTCTATATATACATGAATACACACATTTAAGGGAAGTTCATACTTTACCTTGATGTTTCAATAGTATTGATCTAATTCATCTTTCTATATGAAAGATCATTACTTTGACACAATTTTTTGAGTATATTTAACTTATGTAGTTGTAGTATACTCATGGAAATATAGGATAAACTCTAAAGCAATCTCAAAAATTGAATATGTGCATATTGATTCAAGTTCAATTATTTAAATACACATATTTAATGGAGTTTATTCTATTGTTAATGGTATTAATAGTATTGATCGCTTTTCACCACTCTATATAAATTGGATCATTACTTTTAGATTCCGTCAAAATGAGTATATGAAACTTGTGTAGTTAATATATACTCATGACAATTTAAATTCAATTTAAATTGTGTTCGGTTGCCATTAAATCAATAAAGAACAAATCATGAGTTGATGGTTCACTTTGTTGATCCTAGAATAATCGAAAGCTCTTAAGTATAATGAAGTATTGGTTGCATTAGTATATTCAAGACACAATTAATCTTTCAATCAATTGTCTTTGGGTTGTGCTCAATCAATCTCGGGGGCATCCATTATATGTTAATGGAGTACAATTGATGATTGAGGCAACCATGTTTGTTAGACTAATAACTTCTATGAGTTATGAAGTAGGTTGAGTCCAAGAAAATGAAGAATTAGAAAAGAAGAAGTTATCATGTGTTGATGAGTTTCAAGAGTTTATCCCGAAGAGAAGAAAAAGGAGGAAGTTCATCATGTGTTGATAAACAAAAAGAGAGGAATTGGCTTGGAGAGAAGATGGTGAAAATCATAAATGCTCCAAGTGGATGTGCTAGAGGCAAAGGTATAATTAGTTTGGGTTAAGGATGTGTTTTAATCTTTTACTGGTCTCAGTGTTTGGATGGGAGACCGGGTTGCTATTTAGGTGCCATACTATTAAGAGAAGATGAGTCTTATAGCTTGAACTTCATCATGTGTTGATGAACTCAATCCGGTTCACTCTAGCTCACTCTCTTGTTTGGATTTTGTATGAGCTAAGTATTTGTATGTATTGCAAATAAGGGAGCTCACGCTTGCTTCTTACTAAATCTTAATCGATTTAGTTTTTTTTGCACGGAGCTAAGTTTTGCATGTGTTGGAAAAGGTGAGAGCTCATGCATTAGAGTTTTAGCTTATGATTTGATTATGTATTGATCATCACAAGGCTAAGTAAAGTTTATATTTTGTGTTTGCAAAATGTGTTTTTGCAAAATGTTGATTTGTTATTTGAAAATATGGTTTGCAAATAAGCTAGAGATTATGGGTTTCAATCCTAAAACATGTGTTGGCATTTGAAAATGTATTTTGCAATGGGTCGGGATCATGTGTTGATCCTTACATGGCTAGAGGATTGATCTTATAGTTTTTCGGGTTATTTGCAAATGTGTTTTGCAAAATATTGGTGTTCATTTGATCTTGGAGCATGTGATTAGAATTTACAAATGTGTTTTACAAAAATTATTTTGATCATGAGTTGATCATCACATGGCTCAATATTTGATCTTATTGACTCTCTTTAGATTATAGTCATGCTCTTGATCAAGTCTATGTGATGGATTTTGAGAAATCATATTTTAGACTTGAATGACTACATTAGAATCTTTGTTTTTGTGATATTTAAAAATATCTATGGTTGCTTAAATCTTGAAATATGTGGAGATTGTAGCCCTTGTGATAAGCTTTGCATAGAGTCCAAGATCATCTCAATTGGAGTTCAAAGTAAAAAGTTATGACCGTTTTAGTTGTTGTGGTAATGTATGACCGCCTCGAGGCGATCATCTGCCCTAGTCGCCCCTAGTCCTCGAGAGAATGACCGGGACCTAGGCGGTGTGAAAATTCCAAAGAAGGGTTTTCTTTGTCTTTTTGAAGGCCAGGTGCTCTGGGTGTGATGCGGGTTTCTGTGACTTTTGCCCATTTTGCCCTCAACGGCTAGTTTTCTTGTAGTGTTTATAAAAGGACCGCCATTTGTATGTCGTGTATGACGGGTTTAAGCGGCGAGTAATAGCTAATTTTACTCCATTAAGCGGTTGTTGGGTCAGAGTTAAACGGCCATACTACCAGAGGGCTATTAAGCGAGCTAATGATCGGGTTTCTTGTGACTTATTTTGCCCATTTGTATAAATACGTATATATATTTTTTACCATCAACTTGGCTATTTTATTTTCTATAAGCATAAATAGAGTCTATAAAAGGAGCCTAAACATCGTTTAAGCGGTCTAAACGCTAGCATTTGTAGGTTTTGGGGTTTTGGAGAGTCCATTGCTCTTTGTGATTGAGTTGTGCATGTGTTGTACTCTCCAATTTGGTTTTTGAGCGGAGAGTGAGCACTAATTGCATGTATTGCAATTAGGAGGGATTGAGAGCCTCTTGTGCATGTATTGCCCTTGAGGAGAGCTTTGTGCATGTGTTACACTCGGTAATCACCTTTGTACTTGTGTTGTACTTGATAGAGCTCAAGCAAAGGGGCTTGACTTGTTACTCTTAGTGTTTGCCGACACCTAGACGCGTGGAGGCGTCGTGCACGGTGAGCTTCTCGACGAAGGTTGTGAGAAGCCCCGGCAAGTTGTGAAGGTCGGTGTTCGCCTACCCAGAGCGAGAAAGAGCAACCACTAGTGGAATCGAGGTGGGTGCTCAAATTCGTGGAGCCGGTCCAAAGTGGTTTGGGCTAGCCTCAACGTGGATTATGGGAGACTGACAAGTCTCCAAACACCACGATAAAATATGAGTGTGTCTCTTGTGATTTGCATTCTATTCTTTATTTATGCTCAAGCAATTTATATTCATAGAATCAATGGTTTAATTGCTTGTATTTAGGATAGCAAATTATTGTTAGAGACATAAATAGTTACTACACTTAGTGAGCCTAGTTGACTTAGGTTTTAATTGTTAAAACCTTAGTTTATTGCTTCCGCATTTATTATCATTTAGGTTTTAACATAATGGTACTTAGGTGAGATTTTAATTAACCATAGAAGAAAATTTTAAAGCCGCTTATTCACCCCCCTCTAGTCGGCATCCTTGATCTTACAAGTGGTATCAGCGCTTGGTCTCTCATTTATTAGGCTTTACCGCCTAGAGAGTAAGAATGACAACTAGTAGTTTTGTGCACTACACCAATTTACATATTTTTTATTGCTCAAATTATGCTTCATGAAAATTATCTATGATTTCTCATTTTAAATCCATGAGCCCCAAATATGATGGATTGTAGATGTGGGCTTTTCTCTTCGGTTGAACGAAATTGCTCCAACTAGAGGAGAAGAGAAATGCCTACATCTCGATGTTCAAGCTACTAATATTTTCTTTAGTGTTGTGAGCATAGATGTATTCAACAAAATTTACAATCTTAAGAGCGCTCATGAGATGTGGGTCAAGCTTTAAGAAATATTTGATTCATCCACATCAACCAATGAAGATTGCATTGATGAATGCATTTCAGTAGAAGATTTCTCCACTTCTATCTCAAATGATGAAGAAACCACAACCTCCGCCTCAAGCGAAGATGAGTATCCAATGCTATCTTCTCTATCTCGTTGCTTCATGGCCAAAGGTAAAATTGAGGTAAATGATGATAGTGATGATGAGCCCTCTTATGATGAACTTATGGATATGTTAGAGGAGTTCAATGAATATCTTGGGAAGGAGAAAGTAAAATATAAGACTTTAAAGTTTGAGCATGACTCACTTCAAAATTATGAATCCCTTCTTCCCAAGGAAATCATTAATCCTAAAGTGGACATAGGAATTCAATGTGACCTAGTAGATGACATGCCATGCATAAATTCTATTTCATGTATTCCATCTATAATTGACATGTCCACCTCTAGCGATGATATGCCTAGTAGCTCAATTTCAAATGTTGCTAGTTCCTCTATATGTTTAGAGATTAATCTTGTAGAGGAAAACAAAGAGCTCAAGGCCCAAGTCATTAAATTAGAAAATGACTTGAAGAAGTGCTACAATAGAAAGCCGCCCTCGACGACATTCTAAGCAAGCAACGGATCTTGCGAGACAAGAGCAGAATCTGCTACATCTTGAAGAAGGAGAATAGCAAGATAAGACATAACGCAAGACACTCGAAGATCATCAAGTGTGTTGTTTGCAACAAGAAGAGACAACTCGCCTCTGTGTGCCCAAACCAAGTGGATTTCAAGTCACAATCATCAACCGTGAGGCAAACTAGCAAGGAGCAAGTCAAGAAGGTCAAGAGAGGGCCAAATAGCATGGCATGCTTCATTTGCCGTGAAAGGGGACATTTCGGTAAGGATTGTCCCAAAGGTATCACTCCTAAGCCTATTATCTATAATGATCATTATTTGCTTAGGAAGAACAAAAATGGCAATGTGTTTGCCAAGTTTATCAATTATCCTAAGTCCTCTCAAAATAGTGAAAATCTTCTGCTTAAGGGAAATAAGAATAGCAATGTGTTTACTAAAAATGCTAGAAATTCTAAATTTCCTAAGTCTATGCAAAATGTTAATAATCACTTGCTTAGGAAAAATAATTTTAGCAAAACATTTGCTAAATATGCTAGACCTTCTAAGTATTTTCAATATAATGATTATTATGTGCTTAGAAAGGATCAAACTAGGAATGGATTTGCTAAAAGTGCTAAAACTACTAAGCATCCTCAATTTAATGCCAATAAATCGTTTAGGAGTAATAACAATCGCAAATCCATTGCTAGTTTTGTTAGTTCACCTAAGACTATTAATATTAGGGCCATTTGGATTCCTAAATCTCTTGTGACTAACATTCTTGAACCCAACAAAAAATTAGGTACCAACAAGTGCCTAAAAGATTATTAGGCACTTGGAGATGTATTGGAAGCATTGGCTTAATCAAGAGGATGATTTCATCAGGTGCAAAAGGGAGCCAGCTTGAAGACATTCACTTCAATCATGAACCAATGCCATCTCAGGTAACAAGTATTTAAATTGATTACTTTAGCTTCTAGCCCTATGTAGGTTAAGATGCATTATCATCAAAATCAATTTAAATTGCTAGTTGATATTCTTGTTCATACTTAGTTGAATTTATTTTAATCTTGAGCAAGTTAGCAAGTGGCACATTAAGGGGTAGTGCTAAATCACAATCATGTATATCACATCCCTATGTGTGCCCACATTTATATAAGTGCTAATATATTTTCAAAATCAAGCCATTTAGTCAAAATTGAAAAATCTTAGTAATTATTACTAATCTTGTGAAAAACTAGTTGAAAAATGTATACAAATGCTTTCAAAAGGTTTTCCAATGGTTTTGGCTTTACAAAAACTAATTTTAAAATAAAATAAGTTTTTAACCCAAAAACTAGTTACTTGTATCTTGTTTTGGCTTTAAATTTATAATTTTCATAGAATAAATTGTAAAATGATTTTGAATATAGCTCCAAAATGAAAACATAGAGTTGGTCATTCTTAACAATTCTCATATTCAAAAGATTTCTAAAAGACCAATCTATCAATAGTTATTTAATTTTGAAACTCACCCAAAAACTATGTTTGACCTATATTGGTCACATTCTAGCACATTATGAGTTTCACCTCTTGGAACGGATTCTTAGCCATATCTTGGTTTAAAACAGTATTTCAAGCTCATACATACCAATTCCAATCAAATATTTTCTTATTTGCTTCATTTGATATTTTTCGAATAATGTTGAAAACCATATGCATGCATATCCTTCATATGAGTCTTTTGATCAAAAGTCAAAATTTTTGTTTAAAAAGCCCATAATTGTGAAAATCTTTGTAAAAGTTCTTAAATATATATTTTAAACATTTTGCAATGCTGTCGGGGTAAAAATTCCTACTTTAGAAACAAAATAGCAAATTTGGTCTCAAATGGATCTTATATGATCTTGTTTTTGAATTAAATGAAACATTTTTATAAATTAAAATATATTGAGTTTTTGAAAAAGTGGTCAATACAAAACTCGTAGGTTTGGTCATTTCAAGAATTTCTTTAGTTCAAAATTTTTTCTATCAAATAACCGTTCAAAAGTTATAGTCATTTGAATTTGACCAAAATCCTTCATTTGACCCAAAACGACATTTTCTTGCATATTGTGAGTTTTGCTATTTCAATTGGATTTCTTTATGTATCCTGGCTTGAAATAGTATTTCTAACTCATACAAAGCTATGAAAGTTCAAATCTTCATATTTTTCAATTTGAATTGCATTTTGAACCTTTGGTGGAAATTCACCTTCCTTTCACGCCTACATAGTGAAATCTGCCATATCTTTTGAAAGAAAAGTATTTTTAAGGAAATTCTTTTTGAGAAACCTTATAAACAGTTCAAAGTTCATTTTTGAAAATTTTCAAACCATTTGGATTTTATTTAAAAAAATTTTGAGAGTAAATATCATGTCTACAAAGCAAAATTTGACATATCTTTTGATTGGAGACTCCTTTTTCAAAAATTATTTTTGGAAAAGTTTCTTAAGAATCTAAAGTATGTTTATGCACAATTTCAATTTCATTTGAAAAAGTTATAGTTTTTTCTCTCTTTGATCAAATACTGAAAATTTAGACTTTTGCATAGTTTTGAGCTGATTTGTGATATTTGTATCTCCAAATCAAATCATAATTTGTAGGGACCACCTTTGTAAGAATTGATTCTCAATAGTTGGTATATTAAGTTAAATTTTATCAGATTTTTTGAACCTTATTTGTGCAGCTTTTCAGCTACCTTTTGAAGCCTAAATAAAATGTCAAAAACTGAAAAACTGAAATTCTAGTTCATTGAATATTTGTGGTTTTCATATTTTTAAATTGGTTTCAGGGTGGAAGAACCTCTCAAAACAAAACTTGAGCATATTTAAATGTATTAGCTCCATAATTTATCTTAGAATCCTTTGTAGGATCGAGAATGTACCGAGAGGGGGGTGAATAGGCGTTTGCAAAAATAATTGCTTTATAAAACGACATGCTCTAATCAAGCCCTATGTTAAAACCTAATCAAAGATAATGCGAAAGTGATAAACTAGGTTTTGACAATTAAAGCCTAAATCAACTAGGCTCACTATGTGCACTAACTAACTTGAGCACCCGCCTCGAATCCACTAGAGGTGGTTTTTCACCTCCAAGAGTAATAAGCGAGACTCAACTTCACCTAGCGCAACACATGCGCTTCCGGTGAACCTTCACAAACTTTGCAGATCGGGGTGTCTCACAACCTTGAAGGCTCGGATTACTGCGAAAGACGAACGCGGTTAGTCTCGACGCCATCTAGGAGTCAAGATCAATCAACCATACACAAAACCTCCAAGAGTCAATAAAGCCTTCCCGAGTCTCCATCTCATTATCGGAACTTCACTCATTTAGCGCGGGTAACACATGATACTTCTCTTCCGGTGATCACCTAGTGCAACACATGCACCTAGGTCGGAATTATCTGTTTGCACCCCTCAGGTCTCCTCAACAACACATGCACAAGAGGTCATTCAATCCGCTCTAGATGCAACACATGCAATCTAGTCTCAATCTTTGCTCAAGAATCAACTTGAAGGGATGCAACACATGCAAACCACCTCTACACAACTCACACAAGAGCCAAGAGACTTCACAAATACAACAACACTCAGCCAATGCTCCCATGGGGTCTATTTATACCCCACTAAAGAAAACTAGCCGTTTGGGGGCAAAACAGGAAAAAAATCAGTGGGTCCAGCACTACCAGGCCTCATAGCCCTGGTAGTGCCGGCCTTGACCTCCAACGATCGGCAATGGCTATATTTCCCTGGCACTACCGCCCACTAGGGCCCGGTAGTGCCGGCCTCAAACTCCATAAAACCATCACGTTCTAGAAAAGAGCTATCGACGTTATATGTCCGGTAGTGCCGACTAAAGCGGCACTACCGATCCCATAAGGTAGTACCGACTCTACGGTACTACCGCACATTACATGTCGGTACTACCGGATTTTTGAAGAAAACCAAATTTTCGACACTAAAATTATTTCTCCAAAAATTAAACAGTGTTCTTTGAGCCATTAGATGATCAACACATAATCATACACTTATGCAAAATACATTTGCACTAAAATTGCTCATGCTCAAAGAATCTCAACCAAATTGTGAAAAACACATTTTGCAATTAACTCAAGATCTATTTGCAAAACGTATTGAGCAAATCAAACCCGATTCAATGAGATTAATCCCCCTAGCCATGTAAAGGTCAACACGAGACTCAGTTAACTTGCAAACGCCCATTGCAAGCCCTACTCACATACTCTCAGAATTTCAGACTCATAGACCTCGGTTTATTCGCACAACGAACTTGCAAATAAAATATTAAACCAATTTCATGCTTGATCATTACTCTTTGCAACACATGCAAAAGTCTAGCTCCAAGCAACACCAAATCAAGGCGCATGAACTCCCTAATTGCAACACATGCAACTCTTTAGTTCCATGCAACCATATTAAAACCAATTCAAGTGTATGAGCTCACTACTTGCAACACATGCAAGCCTCTAGCTCCATACAACCACATTAAAATCAATTCAAATGTATGAGCTCTCTACTTGCAACACATGCAAGTTTCTAGCTCTATACATACCACATAAACACCAAATCATGCTTGAACTCTCTCCTTTTGCAACACATGCAAAACTTAGCTCCAAGCAGCACCAAATTGATTTTGAAAGATTTGTTTTGCAATTAAAAATAGAAGGCACGAAGCTTCAACAATTTGCAACACATCAAAGCTTTATGCGAAAACCAAATGCATATGCTTTTCTTCTTTGCAACACATGCAAATCAGAGCATAATGCAACAACAACCAAGCATAAACTTAACTCATTCGCAACACATGACAAATGGTTAGCTCTATGCAAAAACCAAATCCAAACAAGATTTGAGCTCGGGTGAACATGGGATTGAGATCATCAACACATGATGAAACTCAAGCTAAAACTCAACTCCTCTTAATAATACGGTGCTAAAAACTAGACTCAAAACTAAAAAGCATCCTTAGCCTATCTAGTTATACCTTGAGCTGCCGCACGTGAACAATCCTCTTTGGGGTCTTTGTGATCTTCACTCATACGCTCCTCCGGGATTATCACTCAGCTCTTCTCTTAATCTCTACGGGATCTCCTCTTGACGCCCATCACCTCATGATGTCATCTTTGTCCCGTTTCCATCATCTCAATCATCTTTGGACTTAAACCTAGCTCAATCATAACTCATGAAAAATAGTTAGTCCAAAATGCATGGTTGTATCAATTATCTCTTGCATTCCATTAATACATAATGGATGCCTTTAGATCAATTGAGCACAACCCTAATCAATTTGAATGATTTAAATGTGTCTTAAGTACAATAATGCAACATATACTTCATTATACTTAGGAACTATTTAGTTGTCCTTAATTAATCAAAGAACACCATCAACACATGATAAAGTGTTCTTTAATGATTAATAAGACAAATGAACTCAATTTAAATTTTTATTTAAATTGACTCTTCAAGTTAGAGTGTGAACTCCCCATAGATATGTGCATCCATGTAATATATGGATTGAGAAATATGATGCACATTTTGTGGCTAATACAATGGGGATATTCATACTTTAACTTGAATCCAAAGTATGCAATTAATACTAGAAAGAATACGTATACATACCTTGGGTTTTCTATTTTTCATCCAAATATGAAACTACTAAATATTTGTTCAATAAACATGTTAGTCTCATAAAGATTAGATTTGTCATTAAACAAAGATTAAGCATTAATCTAAACCAATCGCCAAAACCAATAGAGCTTGAACTTACATCCTTTTGGAGCTTGTTTAATCAAGTTTTGTTTGTTCGAATGAAGCTCTTCTTTTCATTATGTCAGGATATCAAGTTGATCTTAAATTGACATATGATGATGATCTTTGCGAAAATGAGATTATTTTAAAACAAATGTAAATGTTTTTCTCAAAAATGGTATCCTCATGCAAAATGATCTTTACAAGTGGTATCTCTTTTAAATAGTATCATTTGAAAAACAATCTTTACTTGTGGTATCAATTGAAAAATGAGCATTTCAAGTAGTATCACTTTAAAATTTATATTTACATTCTTTATGTTTTCCTCAAGTGGTATTATGAGTGATGCTTCTTTAAAAACTTTCTATAAGTGGTTTCATGAAAATTTGAAATTCATTTGGATATTTTCCTTGCTTAAGCACTATTAGGTTCTCAAGAACTCCTTTTGTGAGTCATTTGCAAATTGAAAAGCCTAATAAACAGAGGAGAGTATTTGAATGTGTTTCAAATATCTTTCTCGTGCTAAACTCAAAATATGGCTATGTTTCCATTTGTTTTCTTCTTTTGAGCCATATAAAGAAAAAGTTTGCGGAATTCTTGAATCTTATTAAAAATTCTTAATACTTACAAGTGGTATTTTATTTAAGCATTCTTGTGAACTTAAATAGGTCATATATATTCATTTCAATTTCGTTATGACCTTATTTCAGAGAAATTCTTGCCGAACTCTCTTTTTCAAAGTGGTATTTCCTTGTCAAGCTCTTCACTCTAAAAGGTCTCCTTTTTGGATTCGTTTTCCATTTTTGGTGTTTAATGCCAAAAGGGGGAGAATTTGCGGGAGCTTAATATCTCATTTGGTTAAAGGAGAGTTTGTGAGTGCTTAATTTGGTTAAGGGGGAGAATTATTTCTCATATGCATTCAAGCTTAATTTGGTTAAGGGGGAGAATTATTTCTCATACGCATTCTCAATTATCAATGCTTAAATTGTTCAAATAGATTAAATTATCATAATATCATAATTTTCATTCAAATGTGGATATTAAGCTCGGATTTGTCATCAATCACCAAAAAGGGGGAGATTGAAAGTTCAAGCTCCATTAATTTGGTTTTAGTGTTAATGACAAATCTAATATTGAGACTAACTCTTTTGATAATCATAATATTGATTAGTCTCAATTGTTAATTAATGACAAATCTTGTTATGAGACTAATTATTTTGTTAAGCTTAGCTCTTATTACTCTCTTTGGGATGAAAAAGATAGAAATATTAAAGGTATGCATTCGAGCTCATATTATATATCTTGTTGCATTCCTTGGATACAATAGTTATGATCATATTGATAAATCCAAATATGAGACTAACTCTTTTATTAAGTACATCCTTGATTAGTCTCATCTCAATGAAAATGGAAAACCTAAGGTATGCACTCGTATTTATTTTATGATATCTTAATGCATATTTTGAATTCAAGTTAAAGGATGAACTTTACCATTATTTAGACCTCAAAGATATGAATTAATGTTTCAATTCTATATACACATGAATGCACATATTTAAGGGAAGTTCATACTTTACTTTGATGTTTCAATAGTATTGATCTAATTCATCTTTCTATATCAAGAATCATTACATTGAAACAATCCTTTGAGTATATTTAACTTATGTAGTTATACTTATGGCAATATAGGATAAACTCCAAAGCAATCTCAAAAATTGAATATATGCATATTGATTCAAGTTCAATAAATAATATACACATATTTAATGGAGTTTATTCTATTGTTAATGGTATTAAGAATATTGATCCCTTTTCACCACTCCATATAAATTGGATCATTACTTTTAGATTCCATCAAAATGAGTATATGAAACTTGTGTAGTTAATATACACTCATGACAATTTAAATTCAATTTAAATTGTGTTCGGTTGCCATTAAATCAACAAAGAACTAACCATGAGTTGATGGTTCACTTTGTTGATCCTAGAACAATCGAAAGCTCTTGAGTATAATAAAGTATTAGTTGCATTAGTATACTCAAGACATAATTAATATTTCAATCAATTGTCTTTGGGTTGTGCTCAATCAATCTCGGGGGCATCCATTTTATGTTAATGGAGTACAATTGATGATTGAGGCAACTATGTTTGTTAGACTAACAATCTTCTATGAATTGTGAAGTAGGTTGAGTCCAAGAAAATGAAGAATTAGGAAAGAAGTCATCATGTGTTGATGAGCTTCAAGAGTTTATCCCGAAGAGAAGAAGAGAGGAAGTTCATCATGTGTTGATAAACAAAAAGAGAGGAACGGCTTGGAGATAAGTTGATGGAAATCATAAAAGCTCCAAGTGGATATGCTAGAGGCAAAGGTATAATTAGTTAGGGTTAAGGATGCATTCTTAGTCTTTTATCGGTCTTGATGTTTGGATGGGAGACCGGGTTGCTAGTTAGGTGTCGTACTATTTAAAAGGGTCGAGTCTTATAGCTTGAACTTAATCATGTGTTGATGAAATCAATCCAGTTCACTCTAGCTCACTCCCTTGTTTGGATTTTGCATGAACTAAGCATTTGCATGTATTGCAAATAAGGGAGCTCATGCTTGCTTCTTATTGAATCTTAATCGATTTGGTTTTTTTGCATGGAACTAAGTTTTGCATGTGTTGCAAAAAGTGAGAGCTCATGTATTGGAGTTTTAGCTTATGATTTGATTATGTATTGATCATCACAAGGCTAAGTAAAGTTTATACTTTGTATTTGCAAAATGTGTTTTTGCAAAATGTTGATTTGTTATTTGGAAATGTGGTTTGCAAATAAACTAGAAGTTATGGGTTTCAATCCTAGAGCATGTGTTGGCATTTGCAAATGTGTTTTGCAAATGATGGGGATCATGTGTTAATCCTTACATGGCTAGAGGATCGATCTTATAGCTTTTCGGGTTATTTGCAAATGTGTTTTGCAAAACATTGGTGTTTATTTGATCTTGAAGCATGTGATTAGAATTTACTAATGTGTTTTGTAAAAATTATTATGATCATGAGTTGATCATCACATGGCTCAATATTTGATCTTATTGACTCTCTTTAGATTGTAGTCATACTCTTGATCAAGTCTATGTGATGGATTTCGAGAAATTATATTTTAGAATTGAATGACTACATTAGAGTCTTTATTTTTGTGATATTTAAAAATATATATGGTTGCTTAAATCTTGAAAATGGGTGGAGATTGTAACCCTCATGATAAGTTTCGCATAGAGTCCAAGATCACCTAAATCGGAGTTCGGAGTAAAATGTTATGGCGTTTTAGTTGCTATGGCAGCGGTATGACCGCCCTGAGGCCGGTCATACCACCTCTAGTCCGATATGACCAGGACCCAAGCGGTGTGAAAATTCTATAGAAGGGTTTTGTTTATCTTTTGAAGGGCGATGCTACTGGGGTGTGAGCGGTATGACCGCCCCATGTCCAGTATGACCAGGTTTTCTAAGTAACGGCTAGTTTTTACTAGCCGTTGGACTAGAGGTCAGTCATACTGGATCTAGGGCGGTATGATTGGGTTTCTTGTGACTTTTTGCCCATTTTGCCCCTCAACGGCTAGTTTTTTTTGTGGAGGCTATAAAAGAGCCTTGGGGGCTAGCATTTGTAGTTTGTTTGGTTTTGAAGAGTCCATTGCTCTTTGTGATTGAGTTGTGCTGGTGTTGCACTCTCCAATTTGGTTTTTGAGCTAAGAGTGAGCACTAATTGCATGTGTTGCAATTTGGAGGGGATTGAGAGTCTCTTGTGCATGTGTTACACTTGAGGGGAGGCATGTGCATGTGTTGCACTTGGTGATCACCATTGTACATGTGTTGTACTTGGTGGAGCTCAAGCAAAGGGCTTGACTTGTTACTCTTGGTGTTTGCCGACACCTAGACGGCGTGGAGGCGTCATGCACGGTGAGCTTCTCGACGAAGGTTGTGAGAAGCCCCGACAAGTTGTGAAGGTCGATGCTCGTCTACCTAGAGTGGGAAAGAGCAACCACTAGTGGAATCGAGGCGGGTGCTCAAATTCGTGGAGCCAGTTCAAAGTGGTTTGGGCTAGCCTTAACGTGGATTAGGGGAGACCTGGCAAGTCTCCGAACACCACAGTAAAATATCGGTGTGTCTCTTGTGATTTGCATTCTATTTTTTATTTATGCTCAAGCAATTTATATTCATAGAATCAATGGTTTAATTGTTTTTATTTAGGATAGCAAATTATTGTTAGAGACAAAAATAGTTAGTGCACTTTGTGAGCCTAGTTGACTTAGATTTTAATTGTCAAAATCTTAACTTATTGCTTCCACATTTATTATCATTTAGGTTTTGACATAAGGGTACTTAGGCGAGATTTTTATTAACCGTAGAAGAAATTTTTAAAGCCGCCTATTCACCCCCCTTAGTCGACATCCTCGATCTTACACCTTTGACCATGAGTACAGCTATTTAAATAGTTTTAACTCTGCAGAATGTGTACGGCTTTACCTACATGATGCGATCAACTTTTACTATCTACAGACACTCTAACATTAGAATGAGACTAGGATGATCACGATAAGGCTTTTACAAAGTACAACCCCGCTATTAACTTCGTCGCTATGGTTTCATTATCGAAGGATTCCATCAACATTGTTAGAAGCCCCCTCTTGTGTCTTATGGGAAAACCTATCTCCATCCAACACCCACATTCCACCAACTGGTGAAGCCAATAATGAGACACACAAATTAATTAGCCAGGTCATACCCATATGGACTTGTGGTTTTACGGTAGTGTTCAGTTCAAAATAACACACGCTTCGGTCCTTAATTGACTAGGGCGGAACAATCACTTTACAAAGTCTTGTACTTCCTGCACCCACTAAACATTCCAGCTGCCCCAATCTAAACCTCTTTTCCATTTTATTTCATTTAAATAATAGTAGAAATACCTATTGCCACAACTTCACATACGAGTTTAAACAATATATTGAAATGATTCTCATACTAGTTTAAACTATTAGGCAGTTAATTTTCAAGTGATCTCATCTAGATTAGACAGTTAATCTTGTAACCAAAGGGTGTGTGTAACACCCCGACTTCCTACGGAGTCCAGAATGCTACTAACTCCCGATTTCACTAAAAATTTCGGCAGAACCTCCTCTAAAACTATGGACATCCACTCAGCAGACAAAAGAACAATAGCAGTCATAATATCATTCTAGCAGGTCCTTAGCTAATCAATCGCACATCCAACACATTTAATAAACACCACCACGACGGACAACACATTACAATCAAGATTAATTACATCCAACTTAACGAATCGATTAAGTAGGTTGTTGGAGACCAAGTCGTGGTACGCAGTTACTACTCCCAACCCGACGAGCCGACTTCAAAGTACCTAAAACAAGAAAACAAACAAGCGTGAGTCCAAGACTCAGCAAAGTGCAATCAAGCATAAGAGTAATGAATTCGATTAGAAAACAACGACTTCAAGACATACAGTAATAGTTCCTTTACTTGACATCCTTAAATAAAAGGGAGCAATTTGAATTCATATAACTTCAAAACGTAAGAACACGATTACTTCACCATTTGCTATAACCAATACCTAATTGAAATTATCCAGCTTAAAGAAAAGTAAACTAACCCTACTTACCACATCCAAATAAACATAAATAAACCTTACTCATACCTCAACAATCATTTCAGGATGAGTCCACGACTCAAAACTCAACCTGACATTTCCATTCTCATCAATTAACATTTATCAATTTGCAACACACAATGCAATGCTTTTATGCTCTCATTCTTTTTTTTCATGAATCATAAATTGAATGCACCATGCATGCTCATAATGCACATTGTCATAGCGTATACCGGTATAGCTGAGTGCACACCCGCCGGTGGGCACCCTCAATCAACCATCCGTGGCGGGGTTTATCGAGGTCCCATCCGTGGATGGGACTACGGTAGGACTTTTGTGCTCACTACTGGTGAGCACCGAGGCCCGCATCAACATGGGACACCTCGTCCATCATGAATGCAATTATGCAATTGACGTGAATGCATTTTAGCCCTCATTCATTTTCACCACACATAACCATAACCAATATGGAAGTTCCAATTAACTTGCTATTTCCTCAGTGTGATTCATTCGAGAGTAAATAAAGTCATGAATAAAATTCAGGGAAAGGCATCACATAATTTTATAAAGTAGATTAAATTTGCAGGTATGAACAACTAGGTGATTATAGTGCAAGCTTGTCCCTACACTTGCATCAATATAACCATATTCATTCGTACAATTTCGTAATGCAATGCAATAAATGGGAATTGAATAACTTACTTACCAATTTGCTAACATTCATTCATCCTCATCACCATACTAAAAATAACTTCTAAACATGCTATTAAACATAATCACATCATTAGAATTTTCATAATCTTATCGCAAACAAACCATTTAACATCCTAACAACGCTCTAGGGGATGCACTTGCCTTTTTATTGCAGACGAGCGATGTGGGGTCGAGGCAACCTCAAGACCCACTAGAAATAGCAATCAAAGAAAGTTCAACATTCAATTCAAATCAGCTAAACATTCATAATTACACTCAATTAACTCCATATTTTTCAATGAACCAAGTTCATAACGTTTTTACTAAAACTGGATAGCTCACTTCAACTTCTCATAATTAATTCAATTCAAATCCGAATTAAGCATTTGAAGACATTATCATGATCTACAAGAAATTCTCCCACTTTATCGTGTATTCGAAGATTCTAATTCAACCTCTAGTAAAACTTACACAATAGCTTAAGATCACAATTTCTATCGAAACCCTAAATATTCTCGGACAACGGTGTTTGCATCAACCAGATCTATCTACAAGCGTGATCTACTCCAAAGAGTCCTCGCCACGACCAAACATTGGTGTCGGTTGTCTACTTTAATATAAAAAAGACAAGCTCAAATGATAGAATTATTGATTCCGCTTCCTGACATGACCTTAAATAAAGCAAAGACGATTCTGCCTATGGTTCATCGCATCAGAAGAGAAAGCAATTTAATTTAGAGTTACAATTCTAGCATTTATGGGTTTATGACATCAATAAGGCACTACTCACCCCAATATTTTTGACAGGTTTCATAAAGGATGACATTATACAGAATTTACAGGTTCCTAACAAGCATACATGAATATACTCAACATCAAGGTTATGCATAAAACACATGAATACCTTATAAGCCACAGTCACAAAATAGCTCAAATGTCTGACTATTAAAGATAAAATTAAACATATCTAGCTCACGATTAATCTAGGGGACGAATCACAATACAGAAACTCCCATAGCATTTCCATTTCATGCACAAAGCAATAAGATCAGAGTCACATACACCATCAAGGTACTGAGAAAGAACAACTGCTGATCAATTTCACTTTCAACTATGCACTACAATCTACTTCAAATATGCCAGTACCTCAAGCTCACAATTTACTGGGAATCAAAGTCGCAAGCAATACCAAACATTCTCATGAAAACCTAGCTAGGCATTAACACAAACACCTTGCATGCAAGCACTAACATCCCCCAAAGACCTAGGGTTTTACCTCCAATCTCACTCATGGAGGAAAGGAAGGTGGAGGAGAGAGGCAGGGTGAGAGGGGCTTCACGCCGGCCGAGGGGGCTCACGGAGGGGAGGGCGCCGAGCCGGGGAAGGGCTGCCTGCCACGAGGCTGCTACCATCCACGCTAGAGCTTCACTGCCGCCGCCAGATGATGTTGCACGGTCGGCTGGAGCTTCGGCAGCAGAGGAAGGGGAGAGCAGCGGCGTCGACCGAGAGAGCAGGGCGCCAGCCAGGGAGGAGCAGGGCAACGCTGAGCCAGGGGAAGAGCAGCACGCCAGGGGAGAAGGCCAGGCGACGCTGCCCTGGAAGGAGGGAGGCTCGGGCCAGAGGGCATGCGCCAGGGGAAGAGATGGGGGCGACGGCCAGGGCTGGAGGCGCACGGGACTGGAGGGAGTCGGGCACATGGGAGACTTGAGGGAGCTAGGCGCACGGGAGAATGAAGTAAGTCGGCAGGGACAAGCAAAAGAAATATCTTCCTCCAATAATGATAGCCACACAAAAGAACAAGGAAGAGAGAGACAGCTGGGGGGGTTTTGGTAAAAAGAAAAAATGTGCAAACTACACCACTTCTAGAAACCATAAAGCAACCAACGCCAAAAACTGATACTTCGAACTCACGGCGAAAAGAAAATAAAACCTGGATTTTAGAAGACAACAATTCCGGCCAAAAGAAAACCCTGGTAAACAATTTGCGGTATTACAGTGTGTCCATTGGCAATGGATGCATAAGCATCCCTTCCCTTGTATAAATACATACAATTGATCAATGCAATGAACAACTTCTTCCATTCATTTAGTTTCTATTTTCGTTTACTTAAAACACGTTATCACGCACGCTACTCTCCAGAAGAGCAAAGGCGTGAGAATAACAACATGGTAAGAACAATGGTGGATCTAGCGTTCGTCGCGAGAATACTCATCGCACTTTTGGATTTCACCAACACGGTGGTTCCTCTCCGCCAGAATCCCAGATGCCTCGTCGCATGGGAATCGGCTACCGCCGCCGCCGTGGCCGCCGCGGTTTCTTCAATCGCTATGGTTGCCATGGACGTTTTGGTCGCCGAAGGCGATTCGCCGCAGAGAGGACCTTGTCGTTGTGGCTTCGCCGCAGACGGGCCGCTGATCGTCAAGGCCATCGCTGCGTCCAAGAACCCGGCCACCATCGTGACTTTGGCCACCACCACATCCGCCACCGGTCCTCGCCGCCGATTTCGCCGTTTACCCAACTCCGGCAACACCTCAAGCAAGCCGCCACCGTGCTACATTCCGGTGTCGACAGGACTTGAACCGTAGCGACGGTGGTAGTTCTTCCACCCCGGCCGGAAACAGTGAGGTGCAGGCGCCGTGGGTCACCCTCGTGCCACCGCCCCGGCGACAACCCCACCTCTCCGGCTGGTCACACTCAATCGGGTGTGGTTGCTCCATCTGGCGCACCAATTGAGTGGCCTTGACCACGGGAGGGGACGGTAGCCCGCAGATCCGCGCGCATGGAGGGCAGCGATCGAATGGAGGCAACTTGCGGCGGCGCAGCAGCGTGGGTTCTGGATTTTGGAATGGGCGGCGGTGCATGCGTATGGGATCAAGACGGTTGCGGCAAAACCAGGGCTAATCCCTTTTTCTTAATCTGGCGTTAGGTGTGGAGTGGGCCAAAAGCCCACCGCTTCAATAATACTTATTAGTGTTTATGCGTCTCGCCTCTGATATTGCATAAGTTTGTTTCTTAGTGCTATGTAAATTGCTGTTTAAGTTGGATTTATATTAGCCTTTTCTGTATTTGGATCATAATTCAACAAATATCTTTATATGCAAAATAATTTATGTGTTGTTCCTCACTTTGTATAACACAGATTCACAAATTTTTGGTATTGGCCATACACAAGGTAGCACCATAGTTGCTACTGTGGGATCTACACTGTGTTTAATACATAGTGACTATCCTCAACGTGCGTATCCAATATCTTAATTCATAATCCCTATTGGTCATACACAAGGTAGTACCATAGTTACTACTGCGGGATGTCAATCCTCAACGTGCGTATCCAATACGAAATATGAATTAAACAAGGTCTACACTTTCACAGTGATTACCTATTGTGTCAATACAATGTTGCATAACACAAGTGGCATCTACTGTATCAACAGATTATGCCTATAAGAGGTCTACACCATTTTGGTGACTACCTCCAAAATGTTAGCACATATGTGAGATTTACACTCATGATACAAGAATTTTCTTGTTTTTCAATTTATTTTGCATTTCACAACATCACCATAGCAATTTTAATTTACCCATAGTAAATTAAAAAAAATCTATGGTTGCCTCATGTAGGAAATATGGCCGCTAAAGAGTTTGATGTACTCGCTCTTGACGGACACAACTATCCCACATGGGCTATGGACATAAAAGTTAGTCTTATGCACCATGACTTTATTATGTGCTTCTTGAACAAGAAGAAGGTGCAGAACCAATAAGTTATGTGTTGTTCCTCACTTTGTATAACACAGATTCACAAATTTTTGGTATTGGCCATACACAAGGTAGCACCATAGTTGCTACTGTGGGATCTACACTGTGTTTAATACATAGTGACTATCCTCAACGTGCGTATCCAATATCTTAATTCATAATCCCTATTGGTCATACACAAGGTAGTACCATAGTTACTACTGCGGGATGTCAATCCTCAACGTGCGTATCCAATACGAAATATGAATTAAACAAGGTCTACACTTTCACAAAGGATTACCTATTGTGTCAATACAATGTTGCATAACACAAGTGGCATCTCAGTATCAACAGATTATGCCTATAAGAGGTCTACACCATTTTGGTGACTACCTCCAAAATGTTAGCACATATGTGAGATTTACACTCATGATACAAGAATTTTCTTGTTTTTCAATTTATTTTGCATTTCACAACATCACCATAGCAATTTTAATTTACCCATAGTAAATTAAACAAAATCTATGGTTGCCTCATGTAGGAAATATGGCCGCTAAAGAGTTTGATGTACTCGCCTGACGGACACAACTATCCCACATGGGCTATGGACATAAAAGTTAGTCTTATGACCATGGACTTTATTATGTGCTTCTTGAATAAGAAGAAGGTGCAGAACCAATAAGTGATCAACATCGGTATGCGGCTTTATATATTATAAGGCAGATATACATCCGGACCTTAAGTCGAATACATGTTGGAGGAAAATCCACGTGCACTATGGCTTTCTTAAGCAACACTATGAACAGAAAAGGCACTCATTCTCGCTCGAGGCCAATTTTGAATGGGCTCAACTTCACCTGGTGGATTTCAAAATTGTTGGTGATTATAACCATCTTGTTCATAGGATTAGCACTAAGTTGCAATGGAGAAGGAACTTTCCGATGCCGATAAAATTGAAAAGACTTTGTCTACAATGCTTCCGATCGAAAGAATCCTTCAACAACAATACCGTGAGAAAAATTTTGGGTTATTCCGAGCTTATTCAATCATTAGGTGAACGACACCATGAACTCATGGTGTGGAACAATGACAGCGCCTTCTTGGGTCCGCTCCATTGCTCAAGTTCATGCCAATGTTCAGAATAAACCCAAATTTAATGGTTCCCCTAAAGACCATCAAAGAAATTTCCATGGTAAAAACAAACGTAGAAACAACAAGAAGAAAAAGTCACGTATTCCCAATAAGGGTAAAGGCATTTCCAAACAAAGAAATGACAAGCCTATTTGTCAGAAATGTGGTTTCTATAACCACATCACAAAGAAATGCCATACCCCAAGTCACCTTATTGATCTCTATCTAAAGTCTGTGGGACGTGGACGTACTACCCAGGGACAGAAGTATGAAGCCCATTTCAACTTTCAACCTGACAACTCCAGAGAAGAGGCTGGTTGTTCGCAACAAGTTCCCAAGGAACCAAGCAACAACGACATACCGGAAGCCAAGGATCAAGTCAACACAGAGAATATGATCATGGAATTTGCTTCCAATGACATGTTTGGCGACTTTGACTAGGCTCCCAATCTCTTAGATCCCAAGTCTAGTGCTCTATTTATTGTAATAATAAAGCACAATTATGTCCTAAGTGTTGTATTATAATATTGTCATCACATTGACATATTGGATATCCCAATAAATGTAAAAATTACGTTTGATATTCAATAAAGTTTGTATGTATTCTATGTATATTAACCAAGAATTTTAAATTCTTCATTTATATATAGATTTCTACGGGAGTCGATCTGATGGAGGAGGAATTGTGCCTAGTAGATAGTTGTACTACTAATTCTATACTAAGGGAAACAAAATATTTCCAAACTCTTACTAAGAGGTAAGGAAATGTTTTGACAATCGCTGGACGCGATGCAACGATAGTTGGTTTTGGTCGTGCCACTATCATGCTTCCTATGGGTACTCAAATCACAATCGAGGATGCACTATTGTATCCTGATTCAACACGTACCTTATTAAGTTATAGAGATATCCGCAAAAATGGTTTCCATGTTGAAACCCATGATGACAATAATGAGGAATTTCTCCTCATCACTAAAGATTACAGATATGGCGCATAAACGCTTGAAAAGATTTCTCTTTACCGTCTGGATTGTACTTCACATACATTAAACCCGCATCTACATGTTGCGTGATAAGGTAATTTTTCGAATGTCGATGCATTCCAAACTTGGCATGATCGCCTTGGTCATCCTGGTATAGGGATGATGAGAAAAATTATCAGTAATTCTAATGGTCATGATCTGCATGCTGCCAAATTCTCAAAATCATCAAATTTTATATGCACTGCATGTGCAACTGGGAAATTGATTTTGAGACCTTCTCATCTTAAAATCCAACATGAGCCACTCAAATTCCTTGAACGTATTCAAGGTGACATATGTGGCCCCATTCAACCATTGTCTAGACCGTTCAGATATTTTATGGTTCTTATAGATGCATCTACTAGATGGTCTCATGTGTGTCTTTTATCCACACGTAACCAGGCCTTTGCAAAAATAATTGTTCAAATTATTAAACTTAAAGCACATTATCCTGAACACCAGATTCAATCCATACGATTGGACAATGCTGCTGAATTTTCCTCACATGCATTCAATGATTATTGTATGGCTTTAGGAATTCAAGTACAGCATTCTGTCCCATATGTCCATACTCAAAATGGTTTGGCAGAATCTCTTATAAAGAGAATCAAGTGGATTGCAAGACCCTTATTACAAAATTGCAACTTACCAATTTCATGTTGGGGTCATGCGGTCTTACACGCTGCTGACTTAATTCAATTATGACTAATCATATCATCATACAGCCTTTCGCGCAATTAGTACGGAAATATACCAAATATTTCCCATCTGCGAAAAATTCGGTTGCGCTTATATACGCATCGATCTCACCACCCAAGCTGCACTCTATGGGCCCACACAGAAATTAGGGATCTATGTGAGGTATCAATCTCGTCGATTGTTAAATACCTTGAGCCCCTAATCGGGACCTATTCACGCCCTAAGACGCTGATTGCATATTTAATGAGGATCATTTCGGCATTAGGGGAGATTTCAAGTACCAAAAGAATGCCCGGAAATCAATTGGGATGCTATAGACATCTCCACCTTAGATCCACGTACTCAAGAAACTGAACTTCAAGTTCAGAAAGTTATAAATTTGCAACACATTGCAAACAACCTGCTAGATGTATTTACTGATACTAAAGGTGTTACTAAATCCTATTATCCTGCCCGAAATGTGCCTGAAAGAGTGGAGGTACCAAATAAAACCATTCAACTCCCACTTCAAAGTAAGAGGGGGAGAAGTAAGGCCACGGCTAAAGATGTAGCTTCTTGCAAGCGACAAAGGAAACCGAGGACAAAATCCTCCAAATCAGTAAGTACAAGTCAACCTCAAGTTGATTCACAACCAAGATCAAAAGTGCACTCTATTACTGATCCTGGGACATCGGAACGCCCTGGCTCTATAGTTTTGGGAAATAATGAGCCATCATCAAGGGTGCAAGAAATTTCCACTAATTATATCGATTCTGGAGAATCATATGACCGAAAGTCTACAATTGTCAACACTTACTTCTCCGCAACAATTGCAAATAACCTCCTAAATGATCCAGATCCCAAGACCATGGCGAGTGCAAAAGCGCTGGACTGGACTCAATGGAAGGAAGCAATTCAAGCCGAGATAGCCTCGCTTAATAATAGAAAGGTATTCACATCCGCAATACTTACACCTCCAAAAGTCTTCCTGTGGGATTCAAATGGGTTTTATCCGAAACGGAATGAAAACAATGAGGTGGTGAGATATAAAGCGAGACTTGTAGCACAAGGGTTCACGCAGAGACCCGCATTGATTTCAATGAAACATATTCTCCAGTTATGAGTGGGATAACATTCCGATACTTAATATCATTGGTAGTTCAAAATCATCTATCTCGTTATGAGCGGGATAACATTCCGATACTTAATATCATTGGCAGTTCAAAATCATCTATCTCTGCAGTTGATGGATGTAGTGACAGCATATCTTTATGGGTCACTTGGTTCGGATATATACATGAAGGTTCCCGATGGAATCCCAATTTCAAATCCAAACGCAAATCGCAACATGTACTGTGTAAAGCTAAACAAGTCTCTATATGGCTTGAAACAGTCGGGAAGAATGTGGTACAACCGACTAAGTGAATTTCTTCTAAAGAAGAGATACACAAACAATGATGATTGCCCATGTGTCTTCATAAAGAAATCTCCAACGGGATTCTGTATTATATCCGTATATGTTGATGATTTAAATATCATTGGAAACTCTAACGATATAAATGAAGCACGCAATCACTTAAAGACGAATTTGAGATGAAGGATTTGGGTAAGATCAAATTTTGCTTAGGTTTACAATCGAGCACCTTCCTCGTGAATTTTAGTGCATCAATCACCTATATCCGTAAAAAATATTGGAGAAATTCAATATGGACAAATCATATCCATCTAAAACACCTATGGTTGTTCGATCTCTAGATATGGAGAAAGATCCATTCGCACCATGTGATGAGGAGAAGAGGTACTAGGACCCGAGGTTCCTTATCTCGGTGCTATTGAGCGCTTATGTATCTTGCAAATTGCACTAGGCCCGATATTGCATTTGCAAGTGAACTTACTAGCTAGACATAGCGCCGCACCAACCAAACGTCATTGGATGTGTAAAGCATATCCTCGATATCTCAATGGCACAAAGGATCTTGGATTATATTTGAAAGAAATCGAATCCCACTATGATTGGATACACGGACAGAGCTATTTATCGATCCCCATAATGCCGATCTCAAATGCAGACTTTGTATTCTTACATGGTGGAACAAATTTATTTCGTGAAAGTCTTCTAAGCAGGGGATAGGTACTTCTACTAATCATTTCAAATTATTGCACTATATGAAGCTTCATGTGAATGTGTATGGCTTCAGAATGATTAACCACATACAACAATCATGTGGCATTGGTTCTATTGAATCACCTACAGTTATTCATTTAAGATAATTCGCTTGTGTTACACAGATGCAGCATAAAGTTACATAAAGAGCAACATAACAAAGCATATTGCTTCAAAATTGTTTTATCCTCATGAGTTACAAACAAAGTGGGGAGATAAACATCTTGCAAACCAAATCATGCGATAACCTCACGATCTTTTCACTAAGTTATTACCATCTTCTACATTCTTGAAATGTGTTCATGGATTGGTATGAGACGACTTTGAAATTTGCAAGAATCGGGGAGATATCTCCTAACTATTAACTCCGTCTCTAACAAATATTACACTCTTTTCTTTTATGAGTTTTTCCTCACAAGGTTTCTCATGAAAGTTTTTAATGAGGTAATATTAACATAAGTATATGTCATATTTTCTGTTTTCCCCATTAGGGTTTTTAAGGAAAAATCAAAGACATGCATTGTCCTCAAACTGTTGTAGGTTTTTCTATAATAGATTTTCTCACACGAGTTCACAGAAGACAATCACTTAAATATATTATATCAGTTTTCTCCTAAATTTTCCCATTGGGTTTCATAGGAGTTTTCAACAGTATATCAACATATCTTCTCCTCATATTTTCCTACAAGGTTTTTAGAGGAGTTTAATATATTATGTCGTATCTTCAATTTTTCTCCACAGGGATTTTTAGAGGAGCTACCAAAGACAGTGATTTATTAATCACACTTAAATATGTCCTATTTTTCTCCTTATTTTTCCCACAGGGTTTAAAGGAGTTTTTAATGGCATATCAATATAATCCTCAGATTATTCCTATTGAATTTTTAGAGGAATCAACAACGCATTGATCTCAAGGAAGATTCGATCAAGGGGGAGTGTTGTGAACCAATAGATTAGGCAGTTAATCTTCAAGTGATCTCATCTAGATTAGACAGTTAATCTTGTAACCAAAGGGTGTATCCTTTGGCAATGGATGCATAAGCATCACTTCCCTTGTATAAATACATATAATTGATCAATGCAATGAACAACTTCTTCCATTCATTTAGTTTCTATTTTCGTTTACTTAAAATAAGCCGAACCAAGCCATGCGAGGCTAGGCCAAGGGAACGGAGCTAGGCCAGGTCGTGACGGAAGGAAGATAGGCCAGACCAGGTCGAGCGGAAAGGAAGTGGGCCACACCACGCAGTTTTTGAGGAATAAAATGAGTTTTTTTTAAAATTACATAAAATCAAGAAATGCTAAAATAAATAGCAAATAAATACGAAAAATTCTAGAAAATACTCGAAAATACTTCCAAACATTTAGAACCAAGATAAATTGTTTGGAACTCATTTAAACATATAAAATTTGTTTAAATTGATTTACTGGCACTTGGGAGAATATTTTATTTCACAAAATTTTTAAAACTTAAGGAAAATTTAAAAAGGATAAAATTCGGAATGTTACACCTAGGATGATAACGACACCAAATCACAAGTTAATTTCACACCACGACTAGCTCACTAGAACTGTTAATTTCATTCAACCATATATCACCGGGATCATCGTCCACAGAGACAAATACATATGTACATGTTCGTGTCTGATTACAACAGCATCCGCGCCTTCGGGGTGCCATGACGAGCCTATCAGCAGCTAGCTTTTGCAGCTTCCCTTCAGATTTCACCTATTCTCGGAAACACCTGACATTTTTTTTTCTTTATGAGGCTTCAAATGGGGCCCAATTGTCGGTGCTTGGCCCTGGGTGCCTTTATGCTCTAATCTAGCGACTATCTACAATGTGAACGATGTTGAATCCACAAGGTGATGATTAGCTTAGATCGAAACCAGCTTCCGAATTTATCGCATACAACAATTTGGTTTGCAGCTGCTCCTTGCTGTTGGACAAGAACTAGGAAATACGTTAGTCATGTTGAAATGATCACATGGAAATTAGAAGAGAACATTATGAGCTGCCCAGATGTATGAATGTGTTTACTGCGATTTACTAACGTTTTATAAGGAGGGAGCTTCAGAAGATTCATGCAAGTAGCTGATGTAGGCAAGCGGTCTGCATGCTCCTCCATGCCGGGGACACCAGTTCTGCATTCAAAACGAGTTTTAAGGCGACAATCCACAATTCCCAACAGAACAAGATATGAAACATAAGCGCAGGTGTATTGAACCTCTGAATGCAGAATTTTGGTTCAAGGTACTGAAATCCCAAGAGAGGCCCACGAGAACATCCGGTCACAAACCTGATCATTTATTGCCATCCGTATAATGAGATTAAGAAACGCATTGATTCGAAATGATGGACAGATTATGTTTCAACTAAAAGTCACAACTCATGTTTATGCATCTGTGCATAAAAGGAAAGCAGGTGCAGATACACATGCCCAAAGGAAAGAGATGCATCCTAAACATTCCATCTGCTAAAATAGAAGGGATAAATTAACCAATACAATCAGAAAACCTTATTATACCTGATCTCCTTATTCCTAAGTTTAACAAGAAGAAATAATAAAACTAATAAGCATTAGCATAAAACAAGTGGGGGAGACACCAACTTGAGAAACTTTTTCTGATTATCCGAACTGAAGCTCTTTAAAACCTCCCAGAACATATCAATAAGCTCATGGTCCTGAAAGAAAACCCACCATTAATCCATGTCTAAGAAGGACAGAAAATAATCTGACCTTCCAAAATGAAATAACATAAAAATAATAATAATCTCCATTGTATGTGCTTTCCACCAGAAACCCCAATTACTAGTACCTCAGTGATTTGTGCTGTACTGCTGTGTGATCTAAACAAGTTCACTAGAAACCAATCTGGAACTAGCCAGAAAGTGGCAAAAACTGGTTGTTATGAAATATTACCCCTTCTCCTGCAGTTTACTAACATTGTTAAATAAATGCTTAATTGCAAAGACAGTTTGCTATAAGTAGTTCATAAATCGCCAAGTATAAATAGAGAGTATTTCTGCGTTTCGAAAAACTGAAGGGTTTACTAGGACTCCAGGATGAATCCTGGCCAAATTGGCTTGGTTTATGTTTATGCACCCCAGCTATTCACCATGTTTCAATCTTTCTCACAGCACAAGGAAACAAACACGGAGCAAAATGAAGGGTGGTCCACATGACTGCATCTATCAATATAGGCATATAGCTTTTTATAAAGTAAGAAAATCTCATGTCACAAATTTCAATAAGATTGCAAGGCTTGTAATGCTAGGATGGCCTTTCTTACAAAAGAAAGCAGCACATACCGGATGATATCCTCCAGAATAGTTGGTATTTGAGCGCAAGTCATCAATGTCCAAGCTTTCTAGTGAGCCAGATATGAGAAGCTGCAGGAGCAAAACACAGTAAGATAAGAGAACATCAGAAAATTAAGAAAGGGATATGTTATGCTAATGCTAGGACGAGGAACCCTTTTAAAACAGTAAATATGAACCAAATGATGCAATTCAGGAACTATAGTAGCAAATAACATGTAGAAGATGTATACACTTTTTATTTTTCCTAAACATAAAAAAGTCAACATGGCATTCGATATTAACAAAAACAGAAATTCATATTGTATTCACCATGTAGACATATATACTGTTTTGCAAAAAATGGAGTAAAAATGTCTCTCTATTTCTAATGGTAATGCAAGTTTAAGTACCTGAATTTCATGTTCATTGAACATGTCAATCCATTCTTTTGCTATAAGTTGTTGAAATCCTCTCAAAAAATGTATACTTTGTGCGCGGATCTGTGATTGAAACAAAAGAAAATTATCTACCAAAGCATTTCAAGACAAGCAAATGACATAATTACCTTATTTTACCTGATAATTTAACCGATGGTTGGCAACAAGATGGATAAAAGTAATAACATTATCATTAGTAACACGCATCTCTCTCCCACCAGGGAGCAATTCTTCTTCACATTGCTCACCATATTCATTGTTCACAATAACAAAGTACAGCTCCAAATCCGAGATATCACCATCATAATGCTGAGCATGAAAAAGGAGAGATCATAACGGGGGAAAACAAACATCAGATGAAAAGATACTTCATAATAGTTCATAGCAGCAGTTCAATTGCATCCAACATCTGGAAAGATCTTAGCTTCTAAACCTGTCAAGAGCTATTTTCTGCTTTACCCATTAATGGAAATAGGTTCAAACCTTTAAAAACAGAAGATGTCTATACAATTCTGGATCCAATGAAGGCATATCATTCAAGAAGTTGGACCTGATTGATGAGTGGAAATATCGTATGAGAATGTTAAAACTCATCAAAAGTAAAATACACACAACATATGGAGAAATATAGCATGTGACATAATGAACAAAAACATAAATCACTCAAATATTGTCCCATAGTTTAAGAGAGAGTACTTTTGTTTCAACTTGCTCAAGAAGAATGTTGCAAATGGCAAGTCAACAAGTATGCCCTCATACATTGCCTGAAAGACATGAATCAAGCTCATGTCACTATGTCAGATCATAGCCCAAATATCATGGCAACTAAGTTAAAGAAAGATGCATAACAAATAGGATTGCCCTTAGAGAAATATGGAACCAAAATAGGTAATTAGATTACAGCTTGCAGCACCCAACAAGGTTAATGGACACTAAACTATCGCCTTTTGCACGGATGCTAATCTACATTTTGCACCCAAGAAACTAATGCATACTAGATTATCAATTTGCATATTTACGGACTTTGGTAGTTTGTACAATCCACAAGTACGTGTCAAAAGGGCATGCAGAAAAGCACATCGATGCTTATACCACAAATGTAATTTTAGCTTAAGTAAACAAAATTGTAGGATATATGCAAACTAAACAGTTTCGAAGAAACCCCAGTGACACATGCTGCCAACATTATAATGGATCAACGCAGACAAATCACATATCAGGGCATCCTACGCAGCGTATCAGCAGATTAGTCCGAATATGCAAGCAAATATACAGAGATGTTATGAAAATGTTTCCAGATGTTGAGCCCCGATTATTCTACAGAACACGCTATTGCATGTGAAACCTAAAACCTCACAATTCCAATGTCTGATTTACTCATGATTTTCTTTCTATCACTACTAGTCAATTATACGGGGCATATTACAGAAGCAGCCATCCGAGCTCGAACCTATTAGCAGACAAATGCCATCAATGCCAGTTATGGCACCCATATTTTACATCGCTGCTCTCTACCATAGAGTAATTCGATGCCAAGAGAACAACCAATAGTTTCTATCATGCAATATGTGTTCAATGTAGGGAAAAACCTCAGGAAATGTAGGGGCACTAGTATCAAAATACTCAAATGACCCTTTTGATGCTGACATAAGCAAAAATTTTCTGAGCGCATGCCATGCTTATAACAGAAACATGTCAGAATGCCAGATATACAAGCTTTGAAAGTTAATTAAACTAAGATCTACTACGTTAAATACCTGCTCAGGAATGGCAAAAAAAGAAGATATATGGAAAAAGTACCTTCCCAAGGAGACTTCCAAGAAAATGGAAATAATGCAGATGCTGTTCATGAACCAAACCTGATCCAGGGTTTGGGTACAGAAGATGATCAGCCGTTTCCTACAAAAGAAATAATAGGACAAGTGAAGCATCATAATTGAATACGCAAACTGCGAACATTGTCCACACTGTAAACCAATTATGCAAGTACATCATAGTTTTACCACCAGTTTTTAGCAGACATTCAGGTACAAGCATACCACCACAAATTAATAATATAGATCATCTATAACACACATTAATATGATAGTGACTACCTGACACCATTGCACAGGATCAAGGAAATTGACTAAAAAGAGCAGATACCTTGAATAAACCATACTGCACATCGAAAGCAGCTCGAGTGATATTTTCCATGAAATCTTTGAAAATTCCACCACCATCAATTCCTGCCTCTTCCACACCATGCTCATTAATAAATGCCACTCGAATCTACAAGCATCAAGTAGTTTAAAATTTCATTGAAAAATCAGAACACTGGTTTCCTATGAAAGTATAACATGCGTTAAACCAACAAAGAGTAGAGATGAAAGAGATCATCATCATACTGGTCCTTTAAGATCTTCTTCTGAAAGCAAGCTTAGCTGATCAAAAGCATCTTCCAGAAGTCGACTTCTTCTTATTTTGAACCGATGCCTTGTCAAGGCAGAATGGGATGTCGTGGATTGTCTAGAATTCGCCAATTGTGACTGCTCACAGAAAGGAACTTTTAAGGCATTATCCTAAAAGATATACTAGTTTTATTCACCGCTATTTACACAACAAATCAGCAATAACATACAGTAAATATTTTAACTCTACTGGTAAAAGGCGCCAGAAAGGGAGCAAGTTCTATAATCTCTGATGCTCGAGTGTTGCCAAGCATCACCTGAAAAACATGTACGTAATGTTAAAGAAAGGTGCTTCTGAAAGATAATTTAATTACTCACATAGCATACAAGTTCAATACCTGAGAGACAAAATTTTCACTTGTTGCTTCTTGAGAATAGAAATCACTAGCAGAAGTGAATGGGAGTCGATTGTTCCAGTCTTGCAACTGCAATTAGGTACTAATTTTATTTTAGTAACATAATAAATGTCCTCCAAGATATAATACATGCAGTAGCAACCACTTCTGGCAAATAATTGACAGAACAGCGTAATCAGAGAAGATATTAATCAGCTATTGCCAATGAAAACAGCTTACATAATTCATATCAAACATTCTAGAGGATAAAGTAGTATTGTTTGTGTTTGGTAAACAAAAAAACAATTTTAGCACACCAACAATCTTGTAACTTAAAAAAACCAGGAATGGCCATGGAAAATGTTGCAAAGTGAAATTCAGAAAGCAAGAACAGCTTCATAAGATTTTTTCCCAACCACTGATCACATGTGCACTACACAAATATAAGCCAGTATGTAACAAGTGAATAGTGAAACTACAGTGTCATTGGCATGTCATCTGCACATCAATACAAGCATTATGGTTTATAATATGACAGGAAGCAAAACAGCCTACAGAACTTGAGAATTCAAATAAATAAATACAAGAAACAATAACATGAGATATCAAGATAGAATAGTGCCTGTGTGAGTAATTCCGATAACCCAATCCTAGCCCTGCTCTTGACATTCTCAATTGACAGTTTCTTAAGGCCTGAAGGATTGGGTAATGCTTTCTGAGTAGGAGATGTATGTGAAGGAATTACCCAAAGAAGTTGCCATAAAGCCTGCAGATTGAAAGTTGTACTCATGTCAATGCAATAAAGGTAAGACAGTAAGAGACATATTGTATCATGCAGAGCCAAAAGTTAAATGGGCAATCAACAACATGAAATGCATCATAAACCAAGATAACATAACTGATACAAAACAACCTACATCAGTAGTACAACATATAGGAGCTGAACATTACCAAGTACCAACACTAAAGAACAGACAAAACATAATTGAAATAATGTCAGATGTCTGTACTCTACTTGACCATCTGGTTTTACATGATATTCTTGTTCATATGTTCATCAGCTTAGCTCACCAGCACAATACTGAAAAGATAATCCATAATCAACTAGCAACAGAACTTCCATGAAAAAGAGGCAGAGTTATAACCATCAACAGCAAATGAGTGTATTAGCAACTAACACTAATTTGCAGCAGCTCTAATGTTTAAGAAATTCTGTATTCAACAGAGCAAGTGAGTGGCTAATAATAACACAGTGATGGTATTGTCTTGTGTTTACCTGCTTTAAAATGAGAACCAAGGACTTCAGATCTTTAAGTGCAAGAGGTTTCTCCTGTTCATAGAATTCCCCATTGTCAATGATCTTCAACATGTACCTGGTACAAGGTAAAATAACAAAGCATTTGAATTGAATTTTTCCACATTTCAATTGCTTGAGAAGAAAAGCTCAAAAACCAAATCAAATAAAAAAGAATATTAGTCAGGAACACTTTGTGACACTATGAAATAAGCTGCCTTACTTATATATGGGACAGAATACGGACACAGGGAGGAGCCAACCAGGAGCATCTGCAGGTAAAGGAGACACAAACTTGGAAAAAAATGGCCATCTTTTGTTTTCATGGCAGCGCTTTATAAAATTCCACAGTGCAGGAACAATATCAGTCCGGTAGGCCAGCCCAGTCATAATCATATCTAGGGGCAAGGTGCTGAATATGACATGAAGAAAAGCACAAATAGATCCTACGGCTTCCACCTCATCATCTGTCGGTTCAGCTGGATCAGAATAGTTTGTGCTTAATGTACCTCTGAACAGAGCATTCACCTATGCATGATACAAGCTAGGGTCAAACAGGAGAAAGCAATATATGGAGCCCAATAATCTTGAAGGGCAATAACTTTCCTCCGGTTATTTAGGAATTCTCATACCAAATGTTGAAGCAGCCGTGAATCAATTGCTCCAGTTATTTGTTTTTCCAAATCAGCATCAAGACCATTTTTAACATCGACATCCATGGACATGTCATCATCGTCATCTGCCCCTACATATTAGAAGAACACAACTTGCATTAGAGTCCATTGCAGAGAGATTACAAATTAGTGAAACATCTAATAGGAACAAATTTTAAGCCACACAGAGCACCAAAATACTACTGATTTATATAACATCCCAAAATTTGGCTTTTAATATTATTTTATTGTTATTTGTGCATTTTGTGATTTTTCTGAATTTATTGGATTTTTCTGGAATTTATTTGAATTTATTTTAAATTAAGTATATTGGCCTTTTGTGAAAACTAACTAATTATAGATAAAATTAATATAAGTTTGGTTAAAAATATTTTATTTAAGTTCAAAATGTCTCAAAGTATTTATGAGAATTTTCTTAGATTTTTCCTGATATTTCTATTGCCTTAAATAAATTAATCTATTTTTGGGAATTAAATTAAATCAAAAAGTATGGACAATCAACCAAACAGTTTTGGGCCGAGCCCATTACTATGCTACTTGGGCCGCTCGGCTTATTTCTGGAAGCTAAGGCGTTAGCCGTCGGATTTCCATCGTGTGGTTATCTTCGCGCCACACAGATGGATGAGGTTTCGGCAGTTGGCTAGCAATCATGCGGATGAGGAGCGCGAGGGGAAGGCGTTGCTCGGGGGCAGAGCGGGAGCGGGCACCACGAGAGGGAGTGGAGGAGGCTGCTCTAGAGGGAGGGAGGGGGGAGAGAGAGAGAGGGTGGGGGCGGAGGCCAGGTCACTCGGCTGGGCTGGCCAGTGGGTTAGTCAAATGGGCTGACGAAATTTTTGATTGAGAGATGCACTGAAATTGCTACATATGTATTGATGATATATAGATATTAATAGACTTTTTTGGTCGCCTAATCCTCGCCTAGATGCCTAAGTGTCCAGGCGCCCCGGAGGCGACTCGCCGAGGCGTCGTGATAACCATGGGCACCCTCACCAAATCTTTGGTGATGACGCCTTCTCGTTGTGACAAGTGGCATAACCTCCTTCCTTCCCCCACTTCCCTTCCCCCTCAAAGACGCTATCGTCCCGACACTTGGAGCTATCCCCTTTACCCCCCCCCCCCCTCTCCTTTCCAACGCCATTCTCTTTGTTGACGCTAAAAACTTGAGGTAGGATTTCTGGCTTGCAACACACTAGACGAATACCGGGTTCAAGTATGAGGCGTGCCAATCGATTTAACCCTGCAATCGATAAGGAAAGTCTTTGTAAAATTCAATCTAAGCCGATCTTTAGAAAAATCGGCTAAAGTAGAATCAACCAAAAGCCGATCAAAAGGATAAGCAGTTAACGGATTAAGGCTAATCGAAAGGTAGAGGTAGTTTCCCCATAATTGCCAAATTCTGGTGCAAACACTCTTCCCCTCAATCTCAAAGTAGTTTTTGCTTTTCAAATTCCCCACCCAAGTTTTTAATAAGAAATATTTTTTAACCACTTTCAAAAGTTTTTGAATTGAAACTTTTCAAACCAAAAGTTTTTTGAATTGAAAGTTTTCAGAGTTAAAAAAATTTTATTTGAAATGTTTCGAGTTGGAACTTTCGAATTTGAGAATTTTTTATTTAATTTTTTTGAGTTGAAACTTTGTTAGTTGAAATTTGGAATTTTTAGAGTTGAAACTTTCCAAGTTGAAAGTTTCTAATTTGAAAATTTTTATTTAAATTTTTTTGAGTTGAAACTTTCCAAGTTGAATTTTTTCGGGTTGAAAATTCCTGTTTAAAATTTCAAAGTTAAAATTTTTTAATTTGAATATTTTGTGTTAGAGAAGAAGGGAGGTGGGGGAAGTAGGGAAGAGGGAAGGAGAAAGGGTGGATGGAGAAGATGACACAAAGCATGCTAGGAGCATGTACTTAATTTTTTTAGTTTGAGGTTAACCTCAAACTAGTGGTACCCATTGTCATTTATCAACAATGGCCAGTGCTTGAAAAAGGATCAATTAATCAAAAGAGAAGTCATATGGACAGAGATCAAGTCTACATATGTATACTTTTTTAATACCAACTAATTAAACGGCACTGTAATCTGCAACTGACCCATTTACCTGCATAATCGGTCCTTATACTGCGCTGAACCTATTGATTTGATCGTTTTGCACTAACCGGAATGGGGACGGCACCTAGTCCTTATATGCTGGTGCTGCTTAGTATTTGGCTTAACTGGCCATGTTCCAGAACACTGCAGTATATACCCATTTAAGAAGTTGAAGTTTAATCTTATGCTATGATTCTTCTGCAGTACTTTTGACTAGTTGGTATAAATCATATTACTGCGACAACTTCACAACACCAAAAAACTTTTCCATGGGACCATGTAAAGTGAATTGCACTTTGCAAGTATTTCTCACAATCACATGGACCTACGATTGAAATGAATGACAAAACAAAATGCTGAAAAACTAGCAAGGTATATTGCCAAAAGATGGACATGTTTTCTAAAAAAAAATACTGACATGTAACTTACTTTCGGTAGGTGATGTGATGGTTGGCAATGCATCCAACAATGACGTAGAAACAGCAATGATGTCAGCTGCCTGGTTTGAAAAGAATATACACATAAATATTTATAATCCACAAAATGTGCCTTCCCAATGTTTCAATTATCCACAAATGAACATCCAGAAAGAAATGGAAAAGATGATCACAGATGTGAACAACAATAAAATAGTATGCACACTGTGTTTAGCATCACAAGAAACGGAAAAGCATGTTTTCTTGGGAATCATTTGAAACAAATAAAATACTCCCTGTTAAGACAATATAACTTAAGAGATCCAACACAAAAAAAAAGAAGCCAAAGCACATGGAGGGACCTAATTGCTTTGTATTTCACAGGGAAATATGTATTGCTTTTGAAAGTAGAGGGACCCAAATCTCTTTCAACTCAAAATGTCAGTTTTGACTTTTGAGAGTACAGACCTAAATGCTCTTTTTCCCGAAGCATACGATTTTTGTGCATTTTCGCCTAATCAATTTATATGACCAGATATGCATGGCAACAAACAAAATCCTGTAGTAACCTGAAAGGTAGAAGTGGAACACCTACTGTGTCAGACGCGAACTTTGGTTCAGACAAAATCCAGGTTGCAGCTTCAAGTACATTTGCAAGAACGCATGCATATCCTGGATGATTAGCTGATATATCAGTTGGAAGAACATCAGCACGGCTGGGCAAAAAGGAAGCTATCTGACGGATATAATATTTGCTAAGCCCATTAGCTGAGAAGACCTGAAGTAATAAGCAATAAGAATGATCAAATATGCCACCATTACAATAATTGGTTAAAGCATCTAATTCCTCAAACAAACTACAACAAATCAAAGTCTCCAATGCAGAATATCAGTTTGTATTAAAGCTTAATACTCAGACAATCTGACTTTAGATTCGTCAGCAAGAAATATCATATTGGAGTGAGGCTTTACCGAACAAAATATTTTGCAAGTTCTATGCTTCCCGGCCATGAAAATGTTTTGAAAAAAGAATGATCAAACAAGAAATTAAGTTAACAGCTCACCTTCTTGAAGTGTGGCAAACGATGCCAGAGAAAAGGAATGGATAAAAGCTGAGAGGAGAAACTCCATCTTGGATCCACTATTGGACAACAGCATGGATGATGGCCAACATGTGAAGCAACCAGCATGAGAACTTGCTCCAGCGCAGATGTATTATCACTGTGCTCCAAATTTCTCACATTTTTCTGAATCACGATCAGACCCATAAAAAATCATAAACAAATCATCAAAGATTTACTATGGTCATTATGATCAATTCCATGCCTCTTCCACCAGACAACTCAATGACAGAATAAGGGTTTACTGCACTAAACAGTCTGTAAACTCTACATTACCTACCAACATATGCTAATCAAAACCAAGGCAATAGTAGCTGTTATTGTTGAACCATGAATTCATGTCTGATATGCCACGAACACACAAGATTCTTATCTGTTGAAGTTGTTAAAGACATAAATTGAATCCAAATCTAAAAGTATTTATATTCAAGTTTGGACTTCCATAATATGGTTCATTGTCAAGATCACAAGACTCAATTGGCTTCACTGTTTTAAAGTCGAGCGACTAGTCGCGACTACTAGTCGCGACTAGTCGACGACTAGCCGACAAGTCGGTTTTTCAAACCTAGTCGTTGCGAGCGACTCGACTAGTTGTGCTAGTCGCTCGACTAGTCGACTAGTCGGCGGTTAGCCGGAGCAGGGGAGTCGCCCGACTGGGCCATATTAGGCCAAAGCCCAAACTGAGTGAGGAAGGAGTGCCAGACCGTGACTACCAGGGAGAACGAGCAAGAGCCAGGACCGAAGAAGTAAGAAACCCTACTTTGCTATGCCGCCGCCGCCGCCTGGTGGGAGCAGAGCCGCCGCCGCCGGAGCTTCATCGCCGGACGCCACCACGCAGGTACATTTCATCTTCCTTCGCTCTCTCTCGGTCTCTTCACGATGGGAGCAGACCACACGCCAAGGCAGAGCAGGCGGAGGAGATGGCGAGGCGGAGGAGCCGGCGAGGCGGAGGAGCGGGCTGAGTCGCCGGCGAAGGAGCGGGCGGAGGAGGAGATGGCGAGGCAGAGGAGCGGGCGGAGGAGCCGGCGAGGCGGAGGAAGGGGCAGTGGCGGAGGAGGAGCCGGCGATAGTTACCCAGTGCCGCTGCTACTGCTTTGCTTCGATAGTTATCCCTGCCGCTGCCCCTTTTTTGCTTTGAGCGCCCCTGCTACTGAGCCCCTGCTTTGCTTCCTGCTACTGCTATCACTTCCTTGCTTTGCAGTATTACTTTGCTACTGAGCCTTCGATGCTTTGCTTCCTACTACTGCTTTGCTAGTTGATTACAGAGTAATAGCACTGATTATCCCTTCCCTTGCACTCCATAGGACATCATTGACACCACTATAGAGGAGGTTGCGGCTGATGATGACATGGACAGCGGAGATGATGATAACGAGGATTCTAGTGCAGGAGGAGGAAGTCATGAATTTCAATTGGACGATGATTTGGATGTTTAAGTTGCTATTTGCTATGTTGGACATGTAGTCTGTTGGACATGTTTAAGTTGCTATGTTGGACATGTAGTCTGTTATGTTGGACAGGAGGACATGTTTAAGTTTCTAATTTGCTATTTTGTTATGATGAACATGTCATCTAGATTGTTGAACTTGCTTATTATTGGACTTACTAAACACTTAGCAACTTATTTACTTCATATTTTACTTGCTGTGCTAATTGAAAAACTTGATACAATAATTTTAATTCGCTGTCCAGCAGTGACCAATTCATTTTCTCATCATTTCCAGGGTGTTGTTGCATGGGGAGATGCAGGAATTGACAAACAAGCAACAACTGCTGCACAATTCCAGGTTCTTCACTTCTTCTCTACTTTTATGTTCTCTGTTTTTCGTATGCAGTATGTTGGTATATTTATAGAAAATTATATAGTATAGTCATCGACTTGTATCGACTAGTCTGACCTAGTCACGACTAGTCTACAAGTCGGTACCCTAGCGACTCGACTCGACTTTGCGACTCGCAAACCTTGATTGGCTTGAAGACGGGCTGTTTAGTCAGGAACTCAGGAAGATTTCAAGTGGAAGCTGTATAGATTATAGAAGGAGAGCACAAAAAACCATTTATTGCCATGTGGAAATTGTAGCAATAACAGGTTTATAAATGAACAGGTGTTGGTGCATATGTCTGTGCTGACGAGGATTGTGTGCAACTTTGCATGTTAGGCCATAAATGCATACTGGCTGAGAAAACAGAGTTCAGCCTACATATTAGGAGATACTAGGCACTGAACAACTGAAGTTAAGGACATGGTAAGAGGCAGCAAGTCTACACGCTCAGAAAACTAGCACAAGAGCTCATAAAGTAAGGCAATTTCACTTTGCATAAAAGGGTGGACCTGGTAGGTATGCAACTAACCTATGGCTTACGAAGGTTTACATCATGTAACCAAGGTGTTACAGAAGGAAAGTGTCATGGTTTCAGAAAGGGTATTGTTCCTTAAAAGGAGCCAAGACCAGTGATTATATACCAATAGATAGGAGGAAATAGAGGCATATATCCAAAAGCGAAAGCAACTTATCTCTCATTAATAAATTTTGGTCAACTAGTCACCTAAAAATGTCCAAAGACTACAGACATGTAGACAACAAATACAAAACCATAATATAGAAACAGAACTTACTGGTACAGAAACAATAATCCCCCGAAATAAGCTATAAATCTTTTTCCGCTGAAGATACTCAACTACTTTGCAGTTCCATGGAAGTTTAGGATTTATCAACCAAGCCACAGTTTCTAGTAATGGGACAGAAGGCGTTGCTGTGCTTTTCAATGGCATCAAAAGTTGGCTGTCCCAATCATGCCTATCAAAACATAACAAGTCAGATGCAATGTAGTTCATTTCATCATAGATGACAGAAAAATAGTGTCTGTTGGAGGTGAGCTACATAAATACAGAAAGAAAAAGGAAACAAAACATAAAAAAGAAAGTGAGAAGGCATCATAGCAATATCAATAAACACAACATATCTTCAACATATTTTTCCTATACTGACACCACAAAAGAGAAGTCAAAATCACATTATGTGGGACTTTCCCAAGTCAGCTGATAATTGAATATTTCGTACACAGAAGTTCATTCAACCATGCTGTCTCTCGAGCAGAAACTGTAAGAGCACAGTCAACTACATGTTTTACTAATGGAATTCATTTTATTTGACCAATTCCTATAGTAGAAACTTTAATGCACAGAAATAATATTTCAGAGAGTGATCATTGTCCATTAAAGATGAATAAATATATGTTTGCATCATACGCTTGAAAACAAGAACAGCCTAAAAAAGAATATTTTAAATATCAGCATTTAATAATTGAACCAACCTCTTCTGATGAACAGCTTGCACACAGATGAGTGCAAGTTTTTTTACCCTGTGAACCACAAGAGGTTCCACTGAGGAGTAATTTACCCCAGCAAAGAGACTTACAACATCTCCTACAACAACCAAAAAGGCAATTATAGCCAATGCCATAAATAGAATACAAGTCATAACAAATATTATATTACCCAGAAACCTCTAATGCCTCAGATAGTTCGCAAATGCAATCAAACAGCATCAAAGTTTAAAGAAAATTAACTTTCTTAGCATCAGTTAAATGTCACTAAAAAACATAGAAATGGAAAAGCAGTGTTCAAGGTTATTAAGTCATAAAGTCGACTCAAATCACCATGGTACCGACTTGCCGACTAGTCGTAAACTAGCCTATTACTACTTGTTGCCTTCTACTGCTACTACTCCATGCTGCTGCTGCTGCCATGTGAGCAAAACAGAGCAACAAAAAACAAAGTGAAGGGAGGAGACCGGGAAAAAATGGATCTAAAGGGAGAGGGGGGGAGAGGAACCTAAAGAAGCAGGTGATGCTTGCCAACGGTGGCCAGAGCCAAGGACAAAGGAGTCATCACCATCAATAGCCCCATTGGCAACACCGTAGGAATTGGCAGCCTTGTGCAGCTCCCTCTCATTCCTCCTCCTCCTCCTCCTGCTGACTGCAAAGTGGTGAGGGGATAGCAGCGAGTGCACAATGGGGCAGCGGCGTTGGGAGCCCCCATCACCAGCACCAAACTCTAGCTGCTCCTCCAGTTGCGTGCAGTGGTTGGGTGGTGAGGATGGAAACCTAAGAACTGCTCTTCCCTACCCTTTAATCATTAGTGATGGGCAGGCCTCAGAAACAAGGCTCAGTTTTCTCTTCTATCTCTCTTCTTATCGTTGCCCTTGCCTCCCCATCGTTGCCGCCCCTCTACCTTGCCGGGACTGCGGCGCTGCATCATCTCTGCCTCACTGGTGCCTGCGTTGTCATTGTCGCTGGTCATGGGGAGGTGTTGGGCTCAATCTGCTAGGGTTAAACGACAATGGTCCATCAAGCCGTATGACTAGTTATGCATGATTAGTCGCTGCTGGTTGTCGATTAGTCGTCCGACCGTCCGACTAGGCATTCCAGTCCAGTTGAGGACCCTAGTCATCACCTATGCACTGACTGAACGACTAATCCACGATTAGTCGATGGCTTAATAACATTGGTAGTGTTTGTACCTACGAAAACAGGAAGATACCAACCAGGGCACCAAATGAGGCTGTTATGTTGAGGATGCGATACCAGTAAATACACTAAGAAAACTGAGCTAATTAAAATTAGAGTCATCTACGATCAATATATATAGTCAATTCCCAATAGCACTAGAAACAACTTAGCATATATGCTACGGGATCACCTTAAGTCCTAATGAACAGAAAAACAGAATATTTGTGTACAATGCAAAAAAGAAATAGCAGAACAATGATAAAGGGTAGTGTGATACTTACCACCATGTTTAACATACTGTAGAAGCAAGTTGCAGACTTGCCAAAGTATAGAAATATCATTGTCTTCGTTTACATTGAAGAAGAACAGGAATTGACGAAGAAAATCAGAATTAATGCCATAGTTGTTCCTGATAGTAGCAAGAGAATTAGAGAGCTAGACAAGAAAAGGCATTGGTTTAAGCTTTGTAATGCTTACCAATCTACCCTCTGGCAATGCTTCCCGAAAGTAGAACAAAAGTTCCCCCGAACTTTCGAACGTGCCAATTCCAAAGCCTTCTTCCCTCTGAAGCATTTCTGCAGCTTATAATTAATCAAGTTCCATTTTTGGGAATATGAATCATATGTATCTAGGCAGAGTAAAAAACTTGGGACATACAAAGGAAAGGTAGCACAACAGTTTTCACTAAAAAATCAATGATGGTTTAACAAGATATTAAGATATCTGTTATGCTAGAATCCATGCAGGGAAAGGACATGCTTGAACTTTCCATTCTCCCCACCACGTAACGACAATGCCCGACTAACCAAAAAGGGGAATCATTAAGACTTATCAACTAAAACCCACATGACACCAAGAGGCAGAAACATGCATGAACCTCCCACACTCCAGTTGCCTCCTCACCCCCAGCAAGCCAACAGGAAATAGCCATAATTTCTCGATCAATGTACGCACCACCAGAACCCAATACATCCACAGAATGTCCCCGCCTCATCATGCAAGAAAAACAAATTTCTTCCACTAAAATTACTTAAGCTAAACAACAATTCGCCGGCAAACTGCATAGCTACATTAATTAATCCCACCCCCACTGGCCTCATCACACACACACACACACACACACACACACACACAAAAACAACTAGTGTTACAATATATCCACTAAAATATACTCAAACTAAAGCTTCACCTAATGTCGAGAAGTCCACAGATCAGCCCTAACATGGCACCGCTCTCCACGAAAACCACAAAAACCAAAACACCACCAAGGCCGAAACACTCAGAATCTGGATCTCAACACACTGCACAACTCGCTAAACCTTCTCTCTCGAGCACCAACCTATTCGCAGCCCCGTAACCCCACCCCGCGCTCAACGAGTCCACGAAGCACTCGCGCGAAGCCCCACACAGACCTGGATCTTCGTGGCTGACGAGTTCTGGAGGCGCAGGCCCTGGCGCCGCCGCCGCTCCTCGCGCGTCTGTTCGAGCAGCACCTTGCGGTCGCGCTCCTTGCTGCTCCGCCCGCCCAGGTCCACCCGCTTCCGCGACGTCGGGTCGCCGGAGAAGAACATCTCCTCCTCCCTCCCTGCACGCGCAGCCCACCCACCACCGAGGAAAAAAAATCAGGGAAAACCGCAGAAAAATCAGCAAAATTGGCATGGAAAGCGGAGGCGGGCCCGATCGGGTCGTACCGGAATGGGTCGCAGCTCGATCGGGGGGATGCGGCCGCGGGGCTAGGGTTTGGGGTTCGGGGCGGGGGAGACTGAGAGGGCGTAATGGAAGAGGGAGGAAGCTACCGAGTCGAGAGGGGAAAGGGTGCGGGTGCGAGAGGAGACCGACTTGGGGAGGGAGGGAGGTGTATTTAAATTGACGGGTTTGCCCCTGTGATCGCAGCGCACACCCTGCGCTGCCCAGCGGTGACGTGGGGGTAGAGTCAAGTCAGGTTTTTTTTTGTGCTGTGATTCGTGCTGACGTGGGCGGGCTCCCGGCCGTCCATTTGAGGAGATGGGTGTCTAGTCTTGAACTTTTCGTTACAGTTACAGTGATAGCGATCGTTGAGATTTTGGCTGTTTGTTTCAAATCTTGATTCTGAACTTTGACCGTAAAAGTAAAATAAAAAATATACAGTTCGATTCTCACAATCCAGTTCACCTACGTACACTAGAATTCACAATTCACTTCATATGTGCTTTTGTATTTCAGCTTTTGGAGAATCAGTTTCTCTATGGCCACAATCCAGAATCAACTTTTAGAGAATCCAAAACTAAAACAAACAGCTCCTTGCTCCATGTACGGCTACAGCTTGGAGGGATAACTTTCTTGAAAGCCTGATATAGAAGATTACTGGTCTAGAAAACCTGATCTGGTAGGGAAGACAGACCTTAGATGGCGAGGCTACCGATATTTGGTATTGGCTTCAGAGTCAATTTGAGTAGTTATTATATATCAAAGGCATTTTAATCACTTTGGATTCAAAGATCAGCCTTTTATTTCTGACAATTTAAATTGTACCTTAGTTTTTTATAGGTTTAAAAGTCCTATGCGTTGCAACAGAAATGCAAAGTTTACATGAGGTAGCATCCAGCATGCCCATGGATGTTTCTTGCTGCTGATGGACATAGGGAGCAAGATGTGCAGTCTCACAAAATCTTTTGAGCTCATCTCAAAGTACAGAAGACGGCAATTGATTCGTTCATAATGATAGCGAACACAAAATTTATTTTAAAATGACTTGTCAAGCCTTCCACATATACATTCACGCAGGCAGAAGAGGATTAACACAAGCACGCTAAATGTATATAGAAAAAGGGATACAGCTGATTATGTACAGAGACATTAGCAATAAATTTCTTCTTCACACTTGAAAGGTAACTCCAGGCTCCAATAAGAACCGTCCGTCGCAAGCAATAAGACAGGTTGAGAGATAAAAAATTAATATAATGGATATGGTCTTCTCATAAATATAAACATCACCGATTTGGGTGCACGATCATGAATTGTTAGAACAAAATGCCTCTTGACGATCCATTACCACCTCATCCCTTGTAAAAGCATAATCCTAGTGCAAAATGAGGGATGGTGTCATCCCACAAAATTTGTGGGATGATTGCATGATGGACCAACTCTTCCTACGATAGGGTGGTTCCCTTCGGATGTGTTTGGTTTGGTGGATAAGCTCGTACTTGGATCGGATTGTCCCGAATATGTCTCGTCCCCATGTTTGGTTGAAGGGATGGAACCAATCCATCCCGGATGAGATGATCCAACTTTGAAGAATATTCCACCAAGATGTTGTATCATATCGTTCGGCAAAATTGGGCGAACCATCTCATCTCGGATGGGATCACTCGCGTGGGCTTCACACCGCACCGGCCGACGCTGCCTCCACGCCGCCCATGACCTCGACCTCCAGCACCGGCCCGCGACTTCGACCTCCAGCATTGACTGTCGGCGTGGAGGGGACCGAGCCCCGGCGGCACAACCTCAAGCCTCATGGGCGATGGATGGCACCGAGGGGGGACCGAGCGGCTCAGCGACATGGATGAAGGGGGGCAGCCTTGAGGCAGACCGAGAAAGAAGCCAAAGGAGAGGATAAGGCTCAGCCGATGGGGAAGAAAAGAAAGGGAGGACAAAAAAGAGAAAAGAAAAGGGAAGGAGAAAGAAAAAAGAGGAAAAGAATGGGAAAAAAAGAAGAGAAAATAGGGAAAAATAGAAAAGAGAAGAAAGAAAAATAATGAGACAACAATATCCCTCAAACCAAATAGCAGCTCGAACCATCCAATACCATCCCATTCAACCAACTAAACAAAATCTTGTACCATCTCATTCAAACAACCAAACATTTTTCCTATACCGTCTTATCCATTATGTACCATCTCATCCCATTCAATCTCGTACGTCTAACCAAATGCACCCTTCATTAATAACTACTTGTGTAAAGTTCAACAGCACAACTAAATCTTTCTCAATCAAGGGAAATCATGTTCCATGGCAGATCACAACAATGTATCTGAAACATGGCATCCTCAGTGAAATAGAACCATTTTTTATATGTTGTTAGATGCTATATTGCTAATGCATAACTTTTGTAGCATGATATATAGAGAAGGAACATTTATATAAAAGTTTACTAAAACTTTCACCATTAATCGCATTATACGCAACGCTGCTACACCTTTAATGTGAACAAAAGAGTTATCCTTCACCCCCAGAATACTGACTCAATTTTTTGTTCACAAACGTCAATATTACTTCGTTCCACACACTTAAAATCTCATATCCTCCCTCCGGTTACAAATAGTTGTCGTTTTAGACAACGACACGGTCTTTAAGATATAACTTTGACTACTATTTTCTATGTAATATATTTATAAAATCTAACAAAACTATAATATTATGAAAGTACTTTTCAAGATAAATCTATACATATAATTTTCATATATCCAATTTAAATATTTAAAAAGATATTGACAGTCAAAATTTTGAATGTTTGACTGCACCTATGTCTAAAACTACAGCTATTTGTGACTGGAGGGAGTAAATAGGTTTCCAGCAAATCTTGTCATGAGAAAAACATTAATATACTCCAAGAAAAATTCTGGTAAAGTATCAGATGCTCCGTTTCTAGTTAAGAATTGATCTACTCCAAATAAATAGTTAACACTTGATCAAGCAAGGGAGTTTGCTCATGCACATTACTAATTGGATTTAAAAACATGCATATACACACACAGAATCTTCCATTGTATCAACAAAAAGAAATTAAAAAAAAAGACACACTCCTTGCAAAAACTCACTTGGTAGATTGTCATTTATCCATTGAAGCTTCCATTGTATCAACTCATTTTTTATTGTATAAATCTTTGCGAGCCATACGCTGCATCACCCTGCAAATTTTTGCACCTTCATCCCACATCCCACATACGCAAGAAGCCAAGATTAAAACTTGGGGGAGGTAAGAAACTCAACACGATACCCATGATTGAGGCTCGTCTATGCTAAACCATGGCACTGATGCGGATCAACAGTGATGATGGAGCCGAGCATTTACCCAACAAGATCAGGAGCTAAAGACGGTGGATGACAGTGGCTGCGACCCTTCGGCGTAGACCAAGGTTTGACAGATGCCTCAACATGGGTCTAGAACAACCGATGAGAAAAATTGTGTTCTGGACTCCAAGCATTGCAAGAAATTAAACCTCATTATATTATCACTTGTATGTACTAAATTGTTGAACAGACTGATTTTATTTGGGAAAAAATAGTTTCCAACACATCAAACTTGAATTACAACGATTTTGAAATTAATGTTTCTATTAGGTTTCATGCTACTTCATGTCCAGATATGTCAACAGTTTTTTATGATCTGCATAGGAAAAGCAACCCTCAATTTTATCATACATGGGAAGTCTTCTCTATGGATTAGTACGTTACTACAGCCACATGGCAAGAAAATACATGTCAATCTCTACTATATAAAGCAAGAGTTTCTTCCCGCGTTACTTCATCAAAATTACCTACCTCTGCCACTGCTCTTTAATTACCCACCTTTGCCACTGCTCTTTAATTACCCACCTTTGCCATTGTTAGTGTTCTTTGCAAATAAACTTTTTATCACAAATAAACTTTTTATCACAAATTGAGTTTCCGTTGCAACGCACAGGCATATGGCTAATACTCAATACTTGGCGACTTACATATGGAGGCCCTGTTTGTTTAGGGTTAGGCTTTTTGGCATAGATAAAAGCCAGCTTTTAGGCTTAAATAACTTAAAAGCAACAGGCTTTTATACGTGGTAGAGATGGGTAATTTTACCCTAACTTCAATAGCACTAGTCTAAACCAACTCTTAATGAGCCAAAAAAGCACATCTCCTGTGGCTTTTGGCTTTTAGTTATATGGAAACTTATGGCTTTTAAAAAAGCCATCCATTTATTTAGGCTTTAGCTTTTTGGTTTTTAAACTGGTGAAAAAACTCAAATAAACAGGCCAGAGTATGTCAAAGGGAAGTAAGCTGTATCGATTTGTATTTGTATGCACTAAAATAAATATGGAAGAGAACCCTACTAGGAATTAGAGAGAGATTACTGAAATTATAGACAATCTAGATAATTAGCTTGAATGCTTCAACTTGAAATTGGAAAGCACTGTGTTTAACAGGGAGTGCGACATATAATTTTCCTTAATATGTTGTAAAAAAACATGGTTGATAAGAGTGACATACATGGTTATCACGACGCCCCGGCGAGGCGAGTCGCCTCCGGGGCGTCAGGACGACTAGGCAACAGTTAAGCGACTAACTAGTTCAGATTTCAAAATCAAATATAGTTCAAGTTTTCTATGTACAAAATCATAATTCAAGCTCAAATATAGCAGGAGGATCTGATTTCTTTCTAGCAAGATCCATAAAACTAACAAATAGAATATTGGTAATATATACCATGTAAATCTATCTATCTATATAATGAATACTGCTGGGATTAATGTAAAATTACCGCACCACGCCATCCAAAGAACTCCAGCCATTCGATTCTACTTCTACCAGCCTCCCCTCTATCTCTGTTTGTCCCATGCGCTAATAACCCCCGAGGCCTCAGCGTGTACTCCGCGGACATCGTAGCATCGCCCTACGCGCCGACTCAGCTAGCGCCCTCCCACCCGCGTCGCCTCTCCTCTTCCTCCTCTATGCGGTGGGAGACTTGAATTTGCGGTGGGGAGGCCCAATCGAGCGAGGCAACATCGATTCAGTGGCCGTGGAATCGGGATCGACTAGGGCAAGCTCAATTTAGAAGCCAGGAGGCAAAGGCGGAGGGGGAGGCTGGGAGGTGGATGGGGCGGGGAAGGCGGAAGGGGATCACCGATGGCGGCAGCGGCACAGTTGCTGGCGGTGGTGCCACCGTTACTAGGGTTTCTCCACTCGACCGTGAGTCTTCTTTCCCAAATCTCCTCCCACCGTGAGTCCTCCTGCCACAGCCCTCAAACACCTCACTCCAGTCCAACCAGTCGATCGCCCAGACGACAAGCCGATGCCTAGTCGATGACGTGGCGATGCCAAGACGTCCAGGTGGCCGCCTGGCCGTCTTCAGGTGAGGCGCCGGGCCATGGCGCCTCCGGCCCGCTGCCTGGACGCCTAGTTGGCGACTAGGCAACACCGTAATAACAGTGGTGACATAATAGTTAATTTAACATGGTTTTTTCCTTTTTCTTTTGTTTCTTCTTAGAGAGAGCAATCTTTTTTACTTGCTAGATCCACATCTTTAATTATGACCAAACACCATAATGCTATAGTAAATCCACAATATCTAGGTTATAGTTGCAAATTGTAATAACATGTTACACCCCAACTTCAAATAGCATATAAAGTAAAGCTTTCAGGTAAGATTTTGTTGCTAAGATACAGCCGAAGCAAAACTAACCAACACAACATTGATATTTCTCAAGCAAAATGAAACAAATTTGACAGGTTTAACATTACAAATTACATGAAATAAAAATGTTATCACTACAAGAGTAACTTCCAATAATATTTGCATAAACATTTTGGGTCGATCTCTAATTCAAAGCCTGCATCAACAATGCATACACGTTGTCTTAATTTTTTTTTTAAGATTTAACACTTTAGTTATGTTTCGATGTCAAGAAAGGCTTGTTCCTGTGAAGGTTTATTTGTTAAATCAAGCTTTAGTACTAATTCATGTGTGTTCTATTGGCCCCATTATATAAATATTTACTTCCCATAATTTCTAGCCCTGCATATCCCTTGAAACATACCTTAGAAGGAAACGCACATATCTTTTATACACCAGGTCAAACATAAATCAAGAGTCAAATTCTATACTATAGATTGCTAAGTAAAAAAGTTTCAGAAGTAGTTAAAGAACTTATCTGTCAACAACAAATGAAAATGTCCAGTTTTACATCATACTCAATATTATGATGCTAAGTTGCTAACTCAATTTATGCACAATCCTCGTATGACTTCTAAAGGTCCACATGTATTTGGTTTCAAACTACTTTTCTGAATACATGTACTCACCTTCCCTTTTTACGTACACATTATGATGCACCAGGTTTTCTTGTAGCATGCAAATTGTACTTCTGTTTTTACTTAATGAAAATTAAGCTCCTTCAGACAAAAAAAATCATTAACAAAACTGAAGCTGCATATCTAAGAATAAAAGAACTCATTGACTTAAAGTATGGAACAAAAGATTTTATTGTTAACTTTTTCTTATCTGAAGTATCAAGAACAGTGACACAACCCTATTTTTCATTTTGAAAACTAAATTAAAAGCAATATAAGGTAATGCAATCTGCCTACTTTCTTGACATTACAATACAACAAAATTAAAATTATAGGCTACAATGATCTTCTTGCATCATCCAAACGAATCATAATTCGACACTCCTTCCTTGTAGAGATACTGCTACTAGGATGCATCAGAATGAGGGAAGTAGGATCCACAAGTATAGAATGGTGTACTCGTACCTTCACATGGAACTTGGGGTGGTATTTTTGGTGGCATGCAAATGATTAGATTCACGCTTGCTAATGAACCCAAGAAAAAAAACTCATTAACAAACCTGAAGCTGCATATCTAAGAACAGAAAAACTCATTAACTCATTGACTTAAAGTATGGAACAAAAGATTTGATTTTTAACTTTTCTTATCTGAAGTATCAAGAACAGTAACACAACCCTATTTTTCATTTTGAAAATTGAATTAATGAAAAAGGAACCTTTGCTTGTGCATATTGTGAAAAATATGAACCAATTCCTATATGTTTGACTCAACAACAATGGCAGCCTAAAATTGTGGGAAAACAAGAAGTTATTTTTATGTGTGCTTCAATTTTTCAGTCTGAACTTTAAATATCAGACAATGCAAGCATTTACGGATTTAGCAAAGGAAAGAAAAGCAGAAAGAAAAGATAGGGATAGATGTTATCTTACATGAGAACAACACATCCCTCACCTAACACGGCATCTCCCATGACTCATTGTAACGTCCAAAACTATACAAAAAATGAACAATTGGTCGGCTTCTGTTTTGTGATCATATCCATGGCAGTTATCTAACGTCACATATACATGAAAACAACCATGAACAGTACACAATATGACCCACCTTGCTGTTGTCAAACTTGTCCTCATGGAGAATAAAGCTTTAAGATGCTTTGATCTCCAACGATTTCTTGCAGAGACAGGAAAACGAAGAATGAATAGCTCTTCTTGTGTTCATGGAAACAAAGGAAAAGATAGAGGAGAGACAAGTATTTACCTGGTCCCAATTTTTGGAGGAGTGGTAAAAGTGGAAGCTTAAGTTTTTGGACGAAGAGCTTCTCCTTATGTAACAAAAATGCACCTTCCCTAAGTCTCAATCATGATAATTACGAAGCAATAAGTAAGAATTCCGGGTCCAGTGTTATCGAAATTGAAATTTTCGTCAGTATATACTATAATTTACACCTTCTAGCCTGTCACGCACACGTCAACAGCAAAGCACTTGCAGAAACACACCTAATTGTGACCAAGCAGAAGAATTGCAGTGAACTTGCCAAGCACCAAAGAATTGGAACCGACAGCAACGTGATTGGCTGCTAGCACATGCTACCAGCACACCAAATCTAGATCTAGACAATGACAGCTAGGGTTCGGAGTTCGGAGCTGTAAAGAGATCTCACCCTTGTACGGCGGAGGAGGCGAGTAGCCGTAGTGTGGCGGCTGGTGGCGGCGCTTCTTACGGAGGCAGTAGAGGCACACGAAGCTGGCTAGCAGCAGCATCACGAGCCTGCCCACCGCTGCGCCCACCACTAGCGACGTGGACACCCCGGAGCCACCATCCCCCGACAAATGCAATGGCGACTTCGGGGATTGGGCAGGAGGCGGTGCAGCCGCGGTGGCATTGGCAGGCGGTGCCGACGCTGCGGTCGCTGACGACATCTCTTGGATTGAGGTGGGGAGATCGGAGCAGTGGAGTTAAAGAGGACGGGATTGGAACTTGGAAGTGGGCACGGCTGGGTGGGGAGATGGGGCGGCGGCGGCGGCGGCGGCGGCAGTAGGGCCGTAGGGGCGAGGTGGGGCGGTCCGATGAGCGCTGGACTGGGGAATAAGGGACGGGGGCGGGGCAGCGCAGGAGTGGCTTGTAGAGGAGACGGACGACACGGCGGTAGGGGATGGGGAAGGTGGGTTCGGCGTGTTGCCAGACGAGGGAGTGTGAGGTGGTGCGGGTTAGAGGTGGGGAACTAGGGATGGAGCAGTTTACCCCTCGATCGGGGTGAGAACGGGAATCTATATTTTTTTTTTTGTGTTTCCGATTAAAATTGGATGCAGGTTAATCGGATCCAAACGGATCCAAATACGAATCTAAATAATCCTAAATATAAATTTAGATAATTTAGGATATACGGATAGCACACACATACATTAAGTAATATATAATGAAACAAATCACGTAAATACACGACAATAATAGCAAGTTATATATCAACAAAGTAGTTAGCTATGTACTACAAACATGCCAAAGTTGGAGGCTACTGATGTAGAAGCAATCTTGGTAGTTTTAGTTTGGTATATTTTCCAACCGACTTGAGAAAAGTCGGTAGATCAACATTTAAATGCAAAATGTAAGGATGAAAGGAAGCTCATGTTGAATGAGCTCAAGGTTAACAAAACCGATGAAAACCGGTTGGTTTTCGTGAAAACCGACCGTTTCGAGCCAGTTCGGTAATAAAAACTGCTCGGTAAACTATAAAGTTTAAATACAAATTTGAAAAAATTTAGCAAAAAGTGTTGAAATTTCTTGAAATTTTTTGTGAGGTATTGAGGCAATTATAATGAAACTTTTGTGTGATGATATAACGTAATTATAATGATTTTATAAAATTTTCAAATGATAATCGATATGTATAATTTTAAAAATTCGAAAGTGTAACTATCATTATATATGCTCTTCGCTTTTTGATTTTATATGGGCACTAAATGAAATTTAATATTTCCAAAAATTATAGCACATGATCCTTTGGCACCATTTATAGTTACATTGAAATTTCAAAATATAATAAATCTTTAAATAATTACAAAAATCTGATAGTGTCTTTGTTCCTTTGCATTAATTGTTTTTTTGGATTTTTTCAATTTTTTTGGATTTTTTGTATTTTTTAAGTATCCTTCGGTGTGCTAAAAATCGAAAATCGCTCGAAAATAAAAAAAACCACTCAAAAATCGGTAAAATCACTCGATTTTCATTTTTTTCCCTGGCGTTGTTTGACTACCGAATTCAAAATTTTGGAATTCAAACTTCTTCGGTTTCTACCGATTTTCGCTCGATTTTTACCGATTTTCGAATTTTTTGTTTTTAGCGATTTTTGAAATTTTGGTTTTGTTAACCCTAAATGATTTACAAAATGAACGAACAGGGACCAAGCCTGATAATTTTATTTTAGCTATCTAACTCAAGGGCTCTTGAGACTACAGAGGATATGTTCGTTCTCTCTCAGTACTGCATAGGCACAGTTGACGTGGAGAGTATAAAGTTTACCAGCTCCTCATTCATTTTGATAGATAATGGCGGTATCTGTTTCATGACCTTTGGAGCATCGCTTATCCTGCAAGTATGTTGCGTGAGGATTATAATCTTATAACCGTTAAACAAATTTGACGTAAATAACTTTATTCAAACTAGACTCTGATTCATTGCCCAATAAATATAAACCAAATCTCAACTTTTTTATAGATCAGAGCATCTCCAACAGACTCTTCATCCCACTCCCTATCTCCATTTTTTAGCGATTCACATGAAAAACACAGCTCCAACAGACTCCCTATCGTCCTCCCGAAATCTAGCGAGCGGAGAGAGAATCGCCATATTTGGCGAGTCTCTCTCCGCTCGCTATCCTTCCTTCAGCAAGAATCGCCGGGCCTTCGCTAACGCACGGACACCGGCGAGGCGCAGGGATGATTCGGCTTCGGGATGATTCGGCGCCCCTTCACGACACCACCGCACGCACGCCTCCTCCCCCGATGATCTGGATGATCGTCAGCATCGCCTTCGGATGGTCCGTGTTCTCCAGTTCTTCATCGAAGATTTTGGACTGGATTGAGGTTTCTGTGAGGGGGGAAGTGGTTTTTTTGTTCATTTCTTGAGGGTTTGGTTCCAGGGTGTGCAGAAAGCTAGAATCTTTCTGCCTTTGAACTCAAGAAACCGACTGGCTCGCCAACCAGGCCTTCGTCCTCAGCGGTGGCCTCGGCTTCGGCACCTCCTTCCTTTTTATTTTCCGTCGCTGCCTCCGCTTGCTTCTTTCTTCTAGCCACTTGTTGCTTGCTATGGCGACGGTTCTTGATTTTGATTGGGGATTTGGGGTGATTCGGATGTTGATGCCTGCCGAGGTATGGTTAATGCCCCATTTTGGTTGTTCAAAGGTGGGTGATTGCAGCCTGTTTTTGTTAGGATTTATCTTTGTGCACTCATTTTGGGATTAATAGTGTTCCAGCGATGCTTCTGTTATGTTCCATTTAAGAAGATTTTATACAGATGCTTGATCATTTTGTGGTTAGATGCAAATCAGTTCCTCAGCTTCTCATCTGCTTGCTGGAGTAAAGCTAAGTAGATTGAGAGCTATTGAAACATGGTTAGCTCTATCTAATTTTATTTGCACTGATACGATACTTGAGGTGATAAAGTATTGGCATGTGAACATTTAATTTGGACTGAACGTTCTTTAATTTGGACTGAACACCGCCTTTTGGTTTCAGACTAGATTGTGCTTGACATAAGCATTTGGGCTGTAATTCTGCTTGTCCTAGGTTGCTTATGCTTCTTGTTGATATACTGGCGAAAACAATGGAATCACTTTGATGAGATTGCTGAACCTGAAATCCCAAATGTAACCAAAGAGATTGCTCATATTTATCTGTTGGTTTTTAGTATGTGATTATGTTGAATTGAGTTGTGTTTTTCGTTGTAGGTCGAAGCTCATATGCAACATTAGTGGGGATATGATAAACAAGTCGGAGGAGCACGTCTGGAAGCATATCAATGGGAAGAGGGTGAGTAGGAGCTCTCGATTAACCATACAATCAATTTGCAATTCTTAATCTATTAGCTGATTCTCTCTATTGAGTTGTTTACTAAAAGTAGTTCTTTCCATTGATATATCTGAAGTACCTGCTACTGAATGCAAGTTCAGAAGAAGATTCCTCTACTAAAATACCAACTTTTGTCAGGATTCAACTAGCAATCAATGTCCAAATTCCAGTGGAATATGGTGGTCTTGGTGCAAAAGCAGTTTATATAGGTAAATGGGTTCACAGAAAAACACTTGTCATCCTTTGTCTCTGGGAAAAGATCTTAAGAATAATTGCCTTCATTGTAACAGATACAGAGGGCAGTTTCATGGTTGAATGTGTCTACCAAATTGCTGAAGGGTGTATCAATGACATACTGGAGTACTTTCCATACAGCCATGACAAGGCTTCACCTGGTGTCGACGTTTGTTGTCGGCAATAATGAAAAGGGGGCTATGCGCTAGATCCAAACTCGATGGTAGCACAAGACACGGGAATTATACAGGTTCGGGCTCTCACGGTGGAGATAATACCCTAGTCCTGTGCTCTGGAATTATATGTGGCTAGCTTATCTGCTGATGATATTCTCTTCTGGTCCTCTCCCCCTCTCCCACCCCCCTTTATATAGTGGAGGAGGGCGGTTACAAAGGAGAGTCCTAATCAGTTATAAGGTGGAGATTGTATCTCTTTCCTTATCCATTTAATATGACAACGGTTAGGATTACAATTGTATCCTCCCTTAAGTAGGGTTGGTTTCCATCTTCGGGGTTTCCTTGTTGCGCACGGCGGCCTGCCTTAATACCCATCTTTATGTAGTCAGCTTGGCCTATCCCCTCGGTGGTCCTCACTACCGCCATGCAGATACCAGGTCCATGTACTCCACAAGAGCTCGAAAGTGCTTTGCGATCGAATTGCCGCCTTCTGGTCGTAGCCTAACTGAGTCATGCTTGGCCGAGAGCTTCCAGTTCTTGATGTAGTTTCTCGACTGGTTTTTTCCTTCCAGCCGAGTGCCCATTGTAGGCAAAGAGATCGTGAAGGACTTAATAGAGCCCCACGCGTTGAATTATATCCGACTGTCGTGGCGTACAGCTGGTGGCCCATCATGGGACATACCGTATCCCAAACGATATGCAGAAGTCAAATTTAGTAGCCCTGAAATGAAATCATGTATATGCGGAACTTAGGCCGTGTAAAAACAACCCATTCGGATGCAATGTCCGACTGGTTTATATATAATTTTAAAGTTTTTTACTCCTTTTCTTTATTGATTTTGAATTTATCCGAGTGGTTTTGACTCTTTTTGTTTAAGCACTCTGCCCGACTAGTCTAGCTCTCGAGCGTCGGGAGTCGGCTCATGGCTTTTGTTCCCGGGCACACATTTTGGGTGACTAAAGTTCGCCGTTCATGGGGTCAGAGCTTCACAACTCGGAATCGACACACTCGGATTCATTTGTAATCGTTAAGTAAAGGAAGAAAAATACAACTCAAAAATAGATGTGCGCATGCGCACACTATTAGGTGTAGCCCCCGACTTACTGCTTAGTTGAGGATCAACTAAGTAGTAAGTCAAGAAAGCCAATAATTTTATAATGACATAATTTTGAGTAAACAGTGACTTAGCTGCTTTATGCTCCATGTGTTGTTGACGATCGTGTCGTCCTTGCTCGTGGCGCAAGCATAGGCTTGCAGTCGAGCGAAGGTGGCGCCGGGCGCAGCGTAGGCTCGTGGCGTCCGGAGTTGACGCCTTCGCGCCGGGCGTAGGCTCGTGGGTCGTTTAGTATGGCGCTTCGCGCAGGCGTAGGCTTCGTGGCCGTGTGCGAAGTATGACGCTTCGGCGCGGCGTAGTTTCTTAGCGTCGAAGTTGGCGCTTCGGCGCGTGGCGTAAACTCTTGTCGTCGCCGAAGTTGGCGCTCGAAGCGCAGCGAGACTCTTAGCGCGTTAGTATGGCTTTTCGGCGCAGCGGCGAGGCTTCTGGCGCGTGCGAAGTTGGCGCTGGCGCCTGGCGTAAACTCTTGGCCGTCTGAAGTATGGCGCTTCGGGCGCGGCGTAAACTCTTAGCGTGCCGGTTGGCGCTTCGAAGCGCGGCGTAAACTCTTAGCGTCTTAGTATGGCGCTTCGAAGCGCAGCGTAAACTCGTGGCGTCTTGAAGTATGGCGCTTCGGCGCAGCGTAAACTCTTAGCCGTCAGCCGGTTGGCGCCGGCGCCGGGCGTAAACTCTTGCCGTCTTAAGTATGGCGCTTCGCGCGGGCGTAAACTCTTGTCCGTGCAGTATGGCGCTTCGGCGCGGGCGTAGCCTCTTAGCCGTGCCGGTTGGCGCTTCGGCGCGGGCGTAAACTCTTGGCGTCGCCGGTTGGCGCTTCGAAGCGCGGCGTAAACTCTTAGCGCCGAGTATGGCGCTTCGAAGCGCGGCGTAAACTCTTAGCGTGCGAAGTTGGCGCTTCGGCGCCGGGCGTAAACTCTTAGTCCGTCGAGTATGGCGCTTCGGGCGCGGCGAGGCTCTCTTCGCCGTGCCGGTTGGCGCCGAAGCGTGGCGTAAACTCTTAGTCGTCTCGGTTGGCGCTTCGGCGCTGGCGTAGGCTCTTGGCGTCCGAAATATGGCGCTTCGGCGCGGGCGTAAACTCTTAGTCGTGCGAAGTTGGCGCTCGGGCGCGGCGTTGGCTCGTGGCCGTCTTGAGAGTTGGCGCTCGGGGCGCAGGCGTGGGCTCGTGGCCGACTTAGTCCTAATAGAGGCTTGAGTTGCTTGATTAGTGGAAACACATCACTAGCCGAGTGACGAAGCTCCTGAGTTGTTGTAGCGACCGACAAAAAGCGGTCGGAGGGCGGAGAGTGCAGCCTCGAGTTCGTAGTAATCGATTTAATCGATCGGGAGTGCAGGTTTATTGCCTCCATGCATTATATGTGTCAGGCTTAATACCGACACCAAAATAATTTCCTGAAACAATAATCAGGAAGAAATTTAAGTAGTATCTTTTTGCAAAAAATTACCCGAGTGATCCGAATAATTTTTTAAACCACTCGGATATATATATAAAAAATTAAGCTGCATATTTAAATGCATAATTTAAATATTAGAAAGACTTAGCTGTTAGCTCGCCGTCTAATCTTGGCCTGGTTCCGAGTGGTCGGATGGCCGAGCCCAAGACGGACACCTATCAACGCAGGACTTCTTGTCGATCATGCGAGGCATATGGGCGAGAAGCTCGCGCACGCACCACCTGGTGAAAACTCCTCGAGGTGGCCCCGCCTGGTGAAAGCTCGCGCACGCAAGACTTCTCCGCGAGAGCATATATGGCAGGCCCGAGAACCGGCGCGTGCTGGCCTTGATTTCTTGCATCTCCGTGGCGAGCCCGGAGATCAGGTACGCCACGCTAGCCTCCTGCCGTAGTCGAGTACTTGAGGCGAATTTCTTCACGCTGCTGGAGTAGCTCGTCCACGTCATCTTGCTTTTGGGACACGCCGCCAGGAGCTCCGGATATTTTGCATGCATGCATGCAATCCACGCCACGCGCAGGACGTCCAGCAAGAAACAAAATTCTGGCCACCGGAATCACACGCAGGACGTCACGCATGCATGGAAGCTTCTTGTCGTAGGAGAGAAAAACTTCTAGCGCTAGGAAATCTCCATGCCGTACAAGCAAGAAACTCACCACGGAGAAAACAAAAAACGGCGCGAGGAGTTCCAGCCGCCAGCCAAAAAGCCCTAGCCGCATGAAAAAACGGCCATCACAGCCGCCGAGAAAAAGCTAGACTTCCGTCGAAGATTGCCATCAAGCTCGCCGATATTGATCCTAGCGCAGCCCCTACCTGGCGGGCCAACTGTCGACGTTTGTTGTCGGCAATAATGAAAAGGGGGCTATGCGCTAGATCCAAACTCGATGGTAGCACAAGACACGGAATTATCTGTGTTCGGGCTCTCACGGTGGAGATAATACCCTAGTCCTGCTGCTCGAATTATATGTGGCTAGCTTATCTGCTGATGATATTCTCTTCTGGTCCTCTCCCCCTCTCCCACCCCCCTTTATATAGTGGAGGAGGGCGGTTACAAAGGAGAGTCCTAATCGGTTACAAGGTGGAGATTGTATCTCTTTCCTTATCCGTTTAATATGACAACGGATAGGATTACAATTGTATCCTCCCTAAGCGTGGTTGGTTTCCATCTTCGGGTTTCCTTGTTGCACACGGCCTTTTAATACCCATCTTTATGTAGTCACTTGGCCTATCCTCTGGGTGGTCCTCACGGCTTTGCTATCAGATATACGGGGTCCATGTACTCCACACGGACAAGGAAAATTGCAACTGAGCATTTCCTAGCAAACATCTATTACTTCGAATATGCGGCTACAGAACAAATTGCGTTATAAACTATCGGAGAAGTTCCAATCTCCATTCTTTATTTACTCATTTGAATTCCATTTGCGAGAATGTCTTGTGAATATTTAGTTAGCAAATTATCATATATTTACTTATGTATTGGATAATGAGTCTCCTTTATGTCATTAGCTGTGACTGCAACTATTATTTTTGTGTTGGTGAGGAAGAGATGGATTTTCTTGGCATTATGTTGTTCACTTTTGACCGTAGGATGGCTCTAGATCAGATATTAGCAAATTTATATTGGCTTGTATGTATTGGTCTATTGGGTTATCATATGTGCTTGTCTCTAGCAAATTGCCACCTAAAGAGCTTGCAACGCCAATTACTACAGATATATATAGTGATGTTATTTTTGCTAATCCCCCAACATGGTTGTCTCTAGCAAATTGCCAGCCTCAAGAGCTTGCAACTGCCAATTACTACAGTATATATATAGTGCTGTTATTTTTGCTAATCCCCCAACATGGTTGTTGCAATTCTATTTGATGGTATCTGCCCTTAAACCCTGAATTTGTTGAAGTGCATAAACTAGTAGTACATCATAGTTGAAGTGTGTAAAATAGCAGTATATGATAGTGCGTTAAGATCGACCGTTAGAATATAGCCGTTAAGATGACCGTTAGAACATGACTCACTTAGTATAATAATTTTAATAATGACCATTATAACATAACCGTTACAATGACCATTATAACATAACCGTTACAGGAAAATTCAAATTTCAAACTCCTACGTTCAAATATAGCCATTCGAATTTACCCATTCGAAGATAACCATTACAATGTGGTCGTCACAATAAATTTTAATTTTTAAATTTTCGTATTTAAATATAGTTGTTTGAATTTATCGGTAAAAAAATGGTTGTTGTTATGACTGTTATGTGGAATATGATTAGAATATAGGAGAGAGAAGATAGGGAGTGTGATATGGAGAGTGCTGTTGGAGAGAGAGGAGATATGGAGAGGCATTTTTTTGGAGAGTTCTGTAAAAGTGGCTTTTGGAGAGTGAGATTTGGAGAGTGTTGCTGGAGTTGCTCTCAGTAGCGTAACCAACTCTTTTCTTGCCTATGCACACCAACTTTCCCTACTCCAGGAACCGTCAGGGAAATATGTAAACTCGTCAGGAAAAACATTTCTTGTGATGGCAGAATCGACAGAACCAAGCTGTCCGAGCAGGATGTCGACAAACATCCCTTTTTCGTGATGATATCCTCTAAAAACTATCATATAATATTTGAATAATTCAAAATTCATTCACTTTTCCTCTGTTTGAAACTAGTAATATGATTGAACAAGGAAGAGGTCAAGAAATCCATACACATTAGTACAACTTAACAAGCTCACAGCCAGTGATCCAGCTCAAAGTGTAGTATACAACCATTCTCGCTCACCTCGCACTTCGTCATAATACACATTTTACGTGGTTCATCAAATACAAAAAAAAAACTTTGCAGAACAACATTGCTGGACTGTAGATGACTTATCTTGTAAGCAAATCAAAACATAACCTAACTTTTTGTTATTCAAAATGGCTGCAGTGACTTACTTTGTCATTCAAAATGGTAAAAGAAAAGGTTTGAGAACCATGACTCCTCAGTCATCATCATTAGCTATTTCTTCTTCATCCTACAATTTTATTATGCCAAACTGTAAATAAACATATAAATTAGAAGCAAATGTTAACTAAAGAAGTAAAGAGTGTCATACCACAATCACCGTATTCACAATAAAGGTTTCCACAATCACAAAATCATTAATGATAAATGCAACTTTGTTACTAGAATCTAAAAATTTTAAAGAAATATATATCAGTAAATAATAAACTTTCATACATAATTATATTATGGACCGAGAAACAATATAGACTATCACCTTTTCTAGATGAGGCTACCCAATCCTTGGTACTGATCAATGCCTCTACCATCTTAGATTCTAGGCGGCTCGGAAATGGATCAATGACATGGACACCGGCACTGAAAGCAGATTCAGAAGCAACAGTTGACACTTGCATGGCCAACACATCACGCAGCAACTTGTGATAGAATAGGATATACATCTTGCTAATATTTCCACCATGATAAAATATAAAATTTCTGATTGGATTTAGCAAACCTTAGTGGTGGTTCTACCATGTATTTATCCAACTCATTTGCATCACCTCAATTAGTCCCATGTGTATCATATAAGAAGTTGTCAAATTCATCGTTTCCTTCTATAATGTCATCTTTTAGTTCAGAAGTGACATTAAGTGCAGTAGTACTCTTTGAGTAAGAAGAAGCATATGTATTATACAATTGCTTGACAACCAAACTAAATTCTTCAAGTTCAACATTATACAACACCTGACCGTAAAACTTTTTCATGTAAAATTCTATACACTCTCTCTTTCTCTTAGGGTCAAGAAAGTAAACCATAGCAAGAACAATGTTTGACTTCTTTTAGTACTTTTTAAATTTAACATGCATAGATAATGTTATCTTACTAATAGTAGTATCAGTGCTAGAGCACTACTCAGAAATCAAAAGCTTAATGTCACAAAAACTTGGATAAAACAGATTTGCTATTAGATATAAAATACCAGAGAATAGCTCAGTAACATCATGGAATTTCTTTAAACACTTACAAAGTGTCATGCCTTTTCCCATTCAACTACTGATGGAGATATATTCTCATGCCTATGGCGTTTCATACACACAAGCCGCTCAAAAGCTTTCCTATAATATAGAGCATCCCACAATATGAGATAAGTGGAATTCCACCTCCTTGCAACATCTAATGAGACACCCCTCTTTGTATCAAACTAACATTGAGATGCACATTTTTTGAACTCCTCCCACCGCAATGGAGAACCCTTTATAATTGCTACAAATGATTGAATATAATGAACTACAGATGCAATTTCTTATAGACCATCTCTTGCAACAAGATTTAATATGTGTTTACCACATCTCGCGTGGAAGAACATCCCATCACATATTAGGGAACTTTATGTTTTTAGCTTAGCAATTACATCTTTAACACACACTTTATTTGTTGATGCATTGTCCAAAGTTAGAGAAAATAGTTTCTTCTCAATATACCATCTCATAATGCTAGCAGTAAATGCTTTAGATAGCTTAGCACCTGTGTGCCAACCTCCTATATGCATGAAATTGGTAATTCTTTTCTAAATGCACCAATTATCATCAATCCAATGAACAGTGACACACACACATATCATTTGTTTTGATTTGATGTTCACATATCCATAGTTGTGCTAAAGTGGCATTGAACAGTTTTAAAATATTCAAGCAATTTGTTCTTTTTTTCTACAAAGATGTCCGTTAGTTCCTTCCTAATAGTGACACAACTCTTGATTGCAAAAGTTTGGATGTAGAGATTTGATTAACTCAATAAAATATTCATGCTCACAATATTGAAAGAGTACCCACGCATGATTATTACCATATAAAATTTTCTCAATCTGGTGTAGCATCCCAATTTTTGCATTTTATGGATTTTATTATGCATTTAATATTTTTTGAATTTCCTAGAATTTATTTGAAATATTTGGAATTTATTTGAATTAAGCTTTTTGTTAAAGTCTATTTAAAAAATTGAAAATTTTAAATAAAACTTTGTTGAAAATATTTTATTTGAGTCTCAAATACCCTAAAATATTTTCTAGAATTTTATTGGAATTTTTGGGTATTTTTTCTATTTATTTAAGCTTTATCTAATTTCTATAATTATTTTAGCTGAGAAATTATTTTAAAAACCTGGTGTATAGTTTTGGTCTGAAACCCAATGGGCTTGACCCATTTCTCACAGTCGCATCAACCTGCTCCACACTGCCTGCCTGCCCACCCACAAATCCTAGCCGTCGACCGTCAAATCTTGATCCAAATCGTGGGAGTGAGCCACGTCACCCTTGCGCTGTCGTCCGCCCGATCACTGCCACCACAGTCCGCCCGATCGTTGCCACATGGAGGGCGTGAATTGCACCACATTACTTTCCATATCATCACCGAACTCTACTACCATCATGGATTCTCCTCGATTCTCCGCGCTCTACACAGAAGTCAAGACCCCTATTTATTGCGCCGCACCTCGCATCGTGAAGCCCACTTCGTGCCGCACTTTTTGCCCTTGAGCTCGCAGAACTAGACACCCTAGCATTGTCGCTTTTGCTCACCGTAGTTGCCAAAGCGCTATTATGTCCTTTTTGCGTTCTTGCGCCGCCGTTGAGCCATCTCTGCCGAAGCTAGGACTAGCTCCAGAACCGTCACATTGATATACGTCAAACCCATCAAGCCATGTCACCGGAGGAGTCGTGAAGCACCGCGTCGTAGTCGTCTTCCCCGTCTTCAGTGAGGATCTCGCCATCTCGCACCGCCGACCTCCATCGCTGTGCCTCGGCCGTTGGATCCAAGGTGAGTTGTTAGATGATGGACACGTATCGTGCACTGGGCCAGTCGTGTCATCACCTCGCCATCGTTATGTGTCGCTAGTTTCTAGCTGTCTAATCTATCGTGTATGGCCTAGATCTTGCCGTGTGTTCACGTTTGGGTTTCGCATAGACGTTGAAATGGCCGAGGTGTTTGTGAGCGAGAGCCAACTCAAGAATAAGGCCGAGAGTAGGATCAAGAGTTTTTTAAGGCAAGTTGTGCTTTAATCATGTTGAGTCTATGTTTTAAAAGTTATGTTGTTTTAAACTATTGCATGTTAATTTAAAGTATAATTGTTTCAATTAAATTGGGATTAATTATTCAACCTAATTGAACTTATGTCAACCTTATCATTTATATGCCATGATTCATTTTTCAACCTAGTATGGTTCTTTATTAGTTGGTAACTATTAATGGCCACATAGGATGGTTAGAATGTGAATAATTTGCTTAGCCATGTAGTGAGTTATTGATATCATTTTGAGAATGCAAAGTTAATCTTGATTAATGGAATATGGAACATGTTTATGAAAAGGTGTGTCATATATTATCACACAATGTTGTTAATAGCACATGGTGCATGGTAATCAACTGGGGAGGTAAAATGATTTAGACTAGGGCGGTAAGAGTTGTGAATTATGGTGGGCCAATGTAGCATTTAGGCGGTTGCATTGTTATTTTGATGAATGAAGGTTGGTGATATTGATAATGGTTATTATGAGTTTTTCGGAAGTCTTGCCTTGGTCAATTAAGGACTTAACCTTGAAGCATTTAAGCTGAGTCAAACATACAACCACATATCTGGTATGGGACAGACCTAGCTAATTAATTTATAATGTCTAGATTTTAGTACTGTCATGGTGGTGTAAATTCCGAGTGCACGGGTAGACACATGATACAAGAGGGGGCCCTGAGTATGGTAACTAGTCCCATCATTGTTGAAACCTCAACTGGCAGTACTAGATTTAGACAAAGTATTGTAAAGGCTTTGTTATGATCACTCATCCGTATACTCTTGTATGGCGATCCACAGTAGACGTGGTGAGTTGATTATATCTTAGGGTAAAGTGTATAACCTCTGCAAAGTGTCAAACCTATTTGAATAGCCATGCTCGTTGTATTGAGTAATGCTTGGGCATTATGGTTAAGGGTTAGATTTTGATAAAATAAACTTGGGAATGGGGCAGCGTGCCTACGGAAGTATGAAAATTGATTCAAGGTTGTGAGTCATTTTATGTGAGAAATAACTGAGAAATTTATTATTGTTAATATTTGTTTTATTGTCATTTCAATCTATTTATGCTATTCGTTCATAAATGTTGCTTTAATGCAAAATAACCAATTTAACCATTCATTTGAAATAAGCCATGCATTTAGATATAGTAGAATTGTATTTTGTGCACAACTTATTGAATACTTTAAGTATTCACACTTGTTAACAACAAATCACTAATTGGAGAAGAGTCTACACCAGCTTACGAGGAAGACTACCAGGAGGAGACGATCAACTAGGGTGCGAACCTTGTCAGTTGACTGTGGTAAATTGAAGGGTTACTATGAATAATTTATTTCTGCTGCATTTTTTTTAGTTCTTAGTCTATGCCTTGTGTGGCATATTTATGTAAGGATGACCATAAAGTTGTTAAACATGTAATATTTAATAGATGAAGTCTTCTATTATATTTTCACTGTGTATGATTGCGATATTCATCTATATTAAGTCTGTGTACAGTAGCGTGATTCTGGACTAGTGCAGAATACATAGAGGATTCGAATTTGCAAATTTGGGTCCCGCAGCTAGCTTCTTGGTCATACCTATAAGGCTCAACCACACTTGTACCATTCTCATGATTCTTTTTTAGTTTGAGCTGTTGTTGGTCTGGTTTTAAGCTATGTTTGTTTCTCAAATGGTTCCAGAAAACCTTTGTACCATTGGCACTCTCGCATCTAGCTGTATAAAAACAATGGTTGCATTTGGTCCATTGTTGAACAACCTTCTTGGGGGTAGGGGTGCTGGGTGGGGAATTGTCGAGTGGGGATCAGGGAGACATGGACTCCAAGCGGAAGGGGTGATGGGGTGGGGGATGGACCAGGTCATCAAGGCCCAGGAGGCAGTGGGATGGCCCAGGTCAAAACTGGATAAACTCTAACCGAAAATCTCAAAAAAAAACATGCTCTATATATATATATATATTTATTTATTTGCATAAAACATAAAATAGTGGGCATCCTTTGCTTGGTGTTGATGGGCGAAAAGTATGAGCCGAGCGCTGGTAGACTACTGTTCTGTCTTGGCTCTGCCCCAACTAGAGTGGGCATATGGGTCGTGCCTTTATGGGCCTGCCTGAAGCATGTCCCAGCATGAAGTGGGTCGTGCTAGGCCAGCACGACACTGTTTATCGGGCTATGCCGGGCCGAGGATCTGGGCATAGTGGGCAGCACAGCCCGGCACGGCGGTGGCACGCGGGGCACAGGGCATGCTCGGCATGGCGGCAGCACGCCCGAGCACGGGGCATGACAGGCACTGAGAAGTCACGCCTGGGCATGGGGCATTGCCGCGGGCACGCCGACCAGCCACGGCAGAGGTGTGGGATAGTGGGAGAGGGGCTAGGGGCATTACTTAGAGCTGCCGTGTCGCTGAAGCACAGCGTCGCTGCCTCCCGTGCCGCCTCCTGCGTGGCCTCCGCTTCGCCTCACACAATGGCCGCCTCACGCGCCGCCGCCTCCTATGCTGCCTCTCGCACCGCCTCACGCCGGGCCTCCTCGCTCCCACCGCCGCCTCCCGTGCCACCTTCACCGGGGCGCTACGTTGTCACCGTGTTCTTGAAACCACCGGGCGCCGCATCTCCGTGTTGTTGCGGCCAGGTGCGCGCCATGCCACCGAGCCTCACGCGCCTTGGCACTAAGCCCCAAGCCACCCCAGTGCTGCTACCGCTCCACCTCCCGCGCGATCTCTACGCTTCCCACCTCCTGCGCAACGCTTCGCCTTCCACGTGGCGCTCTCCCTCCTACGGCTGCTACCGCTCCTCCTTCCACATCCCGCACAGCCGCTCACCTCCCTCCTCCTGCACAGCCCCTTCGCCTCCTGCACGATGCTCCGCTTCCCACAGCTACTGCCGTTCCACCTCCCACGCGACCACTCGACTTCCTCCACCTCCTGAGCGGCCGCTCAACTTCCCCGCCTCTCGCACGACGCTTCGCCTCCCGCACCTTGCTACCTCGGCTCCCCCGCTGCACCATCCGGTGGAGCCATCACCCGCTGTGGCCTCGTGCGGTCGCGCCATGCCACAGCCTCACCATGGCTCCCCGCCACGCCGCTTTGGTCGTGTGCCGCCTTGGTCTGTCGCTACCTTGGTCGGGTGTCACCTTGGCCATGTAGGGGATGACGAGGGATGGAGGGAGGTTGAGGGCGCTCGGTTGGAGTGGAGGCCGAGGAGCTCCTCATTGGGCAGTCCTGGCTAGAGTGGAGTGAACCAAAGAGGCAAAAGAGCCGGATTTGAGTTAGATCTCAAAAGCAAAATTTAATTCCGTCCCTAGTTAGAGCTTCTATGCATGGATAAAAAAAGAGGAAAAATCCATATTAGGAAGCTTCCAAAAATAAATGAAAGAAAAGACTTTGACTAATAATATATTTTTAAATATTTAAATTGGATACGTGAAAATCCTGTATAGATTTGTCTCGAAAAGTCCTTTCATAATATTATAATTTTACTAGGTTTTATAAAAATATTATAATATAAATGAGTGGTAAAGATGTGTTTTGAAAACCGTGTCGATATCCAAAGTAATAACTATTTGTGACAGGATGAGTACTTATTAGTGAATGATTAACTTCCTTCTAGTGCTAATATCTGCATTTCACTATTGTAGCTTACTCGCTCATCTCTCCGTTTCTGCGCTTACTCACTTGTCTCTCTCTCTCTCTCGTTCTCTCCTTGGCCTATGGTTAGTTAGTACTATGCGGTTGAGCCACTCACGCTGAATTACAACAAAAACACTAAATACTATGAAGTACGTGGCAAGGCACGCAGCCAAGAGCAGGGCACACGTCCTCCTACTTCTCTTCCTGGTTCTCCTACTTCTCTTCACCTCTCCCACGCCAAAGCCGTCAACCCCCTCTTATGTGCCCGTACCATCGTCTCCATAGACGTCGTCCACCGCCATCGATGGTCATCCCTCTTTCGCGCCCACGCTATTGTCTCCACCGACACTGTCTTCACCTCTCACGCACCCTACACAACCAACCCCTATTCCGCTCCCACGCTGTTGTCTCCACTATCGCCGTCCGACGCCACTGATGATGCATGCTTCTTCCACGCTCGCACTACCGTCTCCACTGATGACATCTTCACCTCTCCCACACCCCCACGCTACCGGCCCCTATTTCGTGCCCGTATTGCCATTGATGTCACATCCCTCTTCCCTGCATCGTCTTCACTTCTCCCACACCTACTCCGCTGACCCCTCTTTTGCGTCCGCACCTCCATCTCCACCATTACTGTTTGCCATCTTTTATGTCTCCCTCGTCAACAGGCCATACTCACTCATGCCATCCTAGCATGAAGACGACATAGCGTGCCATGAGGCTATGCTTGGACCTCACCGTTGACTAGTGGTGCCGACAATATTTGTGTTTATTACCTCAACTTTGTGTGTCTTCAGATCCTTTCCTCTCATCGTAATAGTGTAAATGGGTTGGGCCTGGGCCGGCACGGCATGAAGCAGGCACGAAGTGCAAATGGGCCATGCTTGGGCTCATTGGCGAGTCGGTAGCCAGCGCGACCACGACCGATCAATCACGGTAGCGAAGACGATTCTGGCCCGAAGCACGATGGGCCCGTGCCGGGCCAGCCTGGCTCGACATGATGCCCACCTCTAGTAGGGGTGCAATCGGATCGGATATTTTCCGACCGACCGACCAACCGGATGTGTTCGGATCAGATTCTGATAATTTTTTCGGATATTTTTCGGATTCGGATTTGGTTTCGGATATGTTATTTTGGATTCAGTTTCAGATTTGGTAGATAACTATCTATTGGATCGGAATATTTCAAATATTTTTTTGTATATATCCAGTTTCATTTATTCGGATATCCGACCGGTTATTAGCTTATACTTCTAACTTCTCAGTTCTAACCCTAGCCTCTAGTCTCCAGAGTCTAGACTCCTCCCGTCTCTCTCACCCGCGGGCTACCGCTACCCGGGCTTCCCGCCATCGCCGCCGCCCGGGCCTCTCGCTGTCACCCGGGCCTCCCGCTGCCGCCCTCCCATTCCTCCCACCCGAGTCCATCTCCCCTCGTGTCGTTTCTCTCTCCCTCGTCTCATTTCCCTGGCGGCGCAAGGACGTTGCCTCCTCCTCCACCCAAGCACGCTGACAGCAGGAGCCCCTCCTCCCTCAGTGCCCGAGCCCCTCCTCATCGCCTGCTCTGCTGCTCTAAAGGTTTATTCTGGCTAGATCTGTCCTCCTCTGTCAAAGAGTATCTCTAGGCAATCTGCATCCATCCTCGATAGCATGGTTATTATGCCAAGTGCTTGTAATTTGAGACGTCAGAATTGCTTAGGAGTTCATGTGCCTTTCTTTGGCTTCTTGTCTGAATGTTGTTTTGGGCAACTATGGTACGTGTGGAATGACTCGATAAAAACACATCTAGGCATGATACATAAGCACAAAGGCACATATTTATGAGATTTGCAACGAAGGAGCTAGTTTCAATTGTGTAGTCTAAAAATTTCTAGGGACCAACCAAATTTACTACATGTCCTTATGGGCTGTTTTTGCATTTTTGTTCCCAGCATTTTTGTT